>PVHP010011892.1:9825-44288 GCA_004024765.1 Zapus hudsonius
AGGAGGATATACAACTGATCAGGGATGGGGAGGGGGGGAATTGGGGAAGTCGGGATAACAACGCATGGTTTGCCCACTAAATAATGTAACTCATTATGGACAATAAATATATATTAAAAAAAAAAAAGAAAAGTGTACCATAACTAATTCCAGCTACTATAAGGCTAAGGTGAAAGAACTGAGTTCAAGACCATCCTGGGTTACAGAGTGAGTTCCAGGTCTGCATTTAGGACTTTTCTGAGAACAAAAAAGTGAAGAGGATTTATGATGCGTAGCCATGATAGAGCACTTTTCTAGCATGTGTGAAGCCCTAGCTTTTATTCCTAGTACTGTAAAGTGGCATATTAACGTATGTGCTTGTATAACACATTCACAGTGCAGAAACATACTCTGCATGTAATTGGCCATTAATCTTAGGCAAGAATTTAAAACCACATGGCATGGAATATAGTTTCTCCACCAAATAATGCTGAGGAACTGGATATCCGTATGAAAGAAATAAAACTGAATCTTTTACCTTATACCACATATAAAAATTAACTAAAACATATCACATCACTAAACATACCTCTCCCTAGTAGAAAATATAGATGGAGGGACTTTTATGGCATTAATTTAGTAATACTTTCTTGCAGTTTAGTATGACACCAAAATATAGAAAAATAGGATTACCTGAAATTCTAAAACTTCTGTATTTTGAATAAAATGATCAGTAGAATGTAAAGACAACTTATGGAGGATAAAAATATTATCAAATCATCTAACCGATAAAGGAACATTTTTCTCAAAACTCAAATAATTTCAAATCTATAACCAAAATGTCCTAAATCTGGGCAAAAAAAAAAAAAAGACCTACAAATGTCCAAAGGGCAAAGGGTGCATGACAGGTCATTTGAAAAATGTCAATCAATATTTTGTCAGATATCTTCATCATACATCAATAACAATAACCTCAGCAGACACCTTTAATCCCAGCACTCGGGAAGCAGAGGTAGGGGGATTAGAGTTTGAGGCCATCCTGAGACTATATAGTGAATTTCAGGTCAGCCGGTTATGGAGCAAGTCCCTACCTTAAAAAAATCAAAATTAAAAAAAAAAAGATGAACAACATCAAAAAGTGTAAATATAGGAAGAGTGACACTCATGGGCATTCTAAATATAAAAATGGCATAGCCACTAAGGAAAACTGTTTGGAAGTTTCTCAGCTTACTAAAAACACAATCATACAAAAATCCAGCAATTCCACTTCTATATATATTCATATTAATAAAAAGCAGAATGACATATTTGTACATGCTTTGGATTAGTTTATTTTCTGTTGCTATCACAAAATGATGTAAGAAAATGGCTTGTATAAATAGGCTCTCAGTTGTCAAGACAGAGTATCCAAGAATGGGCAGTTTGTCCTCCAATGAATGCCTCATGGCATATGGTTAGAATGCATGTTCAAGAGATCACATAATGAATTCAGAAGCATTGCAATTCAAGGACCAGGCTAACTCTTTTTATACTACCATCATCAAGGCTACTAACTGGGATCCCAAGGAAATGACGTTAATCCTCAAGACAGCACCTCTAGTCAGCTAATTACTTTCACTCAGCTCAGTCTTCTGAAGGTTTGGTAAAACAACGTTTTGAGATTGCCACTCTGAGGATCAAACTTCCACAAATGAGATCTTCGGACCACGCTCAAAGGAAGCATGGTACCCACAGCAGCAATTTTCACAAAAGCCAAGAGGTGGAGGCATCCCAAATGCCCCTTGAGTGATAAATGGATAGACAAAAAAAGAGATATCCATACAATGGTGTTTCCCATTATGGTGGGGGTGAGGACCTTACCCCAGCCCTGGAGATTCAGGGGTCCTTCTGCTGGCCTGCCTTGTCAGGGAGAGGGCTGGCTTTCCTGTTTCAGTGAATTACACGACCTGGAGCAGGTGAGTCAGAGACAGCTGGTTGGTCCATACCTAACCATTCAGTTTCAGGATTAGGTTAGGGACACCTCCCACTCAAGGAATGTGGAACTTGCCTGAACAGGTTAACTGTTGGGGTCAGATGCCTCTGGGGCCTATTCTCAAGATGGTGCCTGGAAGTTTACCAAAGTAGGTTTAGCTTGTAAAGAAGTTTCAGGAAGTAATCCTGATTGGCCCTTGCAAATCGTGCTCACTGCGTTCACTCTGCATGTTTCAAGTTCTTTACAAAGACTGACCTGCCACTTGAACAGCTCCTGATTGGCTAAAGAGCTCTATATATTCTGTATCATTTCTGCATTAAAGAGAGAGAGAGAGAGAGAGAGAGAGAGAGAGAGAGAGAGAGAGAGAGAGTGTGTGTGTGTGTGCGCGCGATCATTGCCTCCGCGGGCGGAGGGCAGTGATATTAACTGTCATATTTTCATCTATACCATCACATTTATCTTTTTTTAAAATATTTTATTTATTCAGTTTTCAAGCAGAGAGAGAGAGAGAGAGAGAGAGAGAGAGAGAGAGAGCGCACCAGGGCTACCACCTTGTGGGTCTGGTTTATGTGGGTCCTGGGGAATTGAACCCAGGGCCTTAGGCACTGGAGGCAAGTGTCTTAACCACTGAGCCATCTCTCCAGCCCCACATTTATCTTTTTAAATCTTATTTTATTCATTTGCACAATGTAGACTTCTTGCCTGAAGTTTTTTCTGGGGAGAATATGACAAGCATTTGCTCCTCCAGGACTTGACAAACTAGAGCCTGGTTCCATTAGCACGTTCTTTGATGAACCAATGTGCTTTCTGACAGAGCATGGATAAGGAGTAACTTAAAGTAGCATGGAGACCCTGACACAGTTGCAGTAGAAGGTCTAATTGCAACATAAATAACAAGATGCCCAGGCCTGGATAGGTGATATTCCTGTTATACATACTCTACCTCCCCCTGGGCCCTTAAGACCTCATCCATCAATGCATGCAGCTTGCACAGGGTATACTTGAGATTTCAGGAGAGGTTCTGATGATCATGCCCCTTGACTTCCATGGGGAATATCAAGAGCCCCGATCCTCACAGGCTTTTGTGCTGTCACACCTGGATCTAGTAAAAATGGTTATAGTTGTTTCTCCTGGAGGACCACGGTACACACACAACAAGCTGTGTTGAAGTAGAGATAGGAGAAAGATAGCTTTTTATAGGCAGTCAGCCAGGGACAAAAATCCAAGGAAAACATTGTTGCAGTCAGCTTTCTAGCTGCTGCGCAGAGAGAACCCAAGCAAAAGCGGCTTGTAGAGGAATGGGTTTATTTGGCTTATGGACTCGAGGGGAGACTCCATTCTGGCAGGGAAAACGATGGCATGAGCAGAGGGCTGGACATCACCTCTGCCACAGCACTGCAAACAGCGGCAGGAAGCTGTGCCAAATACTAGCAAGGGGAAGCTGGCTTATAACCCCATAAGCCTGCCCCCAACAACACAGCTTCATCCAGGTTGTAAAACCCAAACTGCCATCAGCTGAGGATCGATCTATCAGAACACATTCAATTGTTTGTGGGGGACACCTGTATCAAACCATGACAAACATGGATGCCATTTGCCTGCTCTGCCAGGACTAGAACTCACATCTGATCCAGTCTCATCCAAGATGACTGCAAGGACCACTCCCTAGCAGCAACTTCCTGCTTTTTCCTCAGCTCAGCACACCTGGGTGGGCCGACCCCTCCTATACCAGCCTCTTGGGTTCTCTCTTATACATCTGAATCTGATGGCAAGGATCATTTTAATTGGATGCCTGACTCATATAAATGGGCCTGGAATGTGTGTAATCTCTGTTTCTTGACTATTCTAGAAATTGGCTCTCCTAGTCCCATTTTTGGTAAGCTCTCCCCCTTCCCAGCCTGCCTGGGAAGTGGAGGGGAATTCATATTTGCCTACATATTTTTCTGCTGGCTTCCTACATGTACTTTGTCCCTGGATACTTTCCTGGTTTACTACCTGTGTAATCTCTCTTCTTCACTTTGGCCCCCTTCCAAATGAGTAAATATCTCCTCCCTTGCCAGTTTGGCTGGGAAAGTATGTGTGTTTGTGGGGGTGGGGGGACTTCCTTTGACCTGAGTATTTTCCTGCTTGCTACTTACATGTGTTTTGTTTCTGCATGCTTTCTCACTTTGTTTCATGTGTGATCGATCTCACTTTAAGCTCCAAGCTTTATTATTTTATATTTTAGCTTTTTCTGACCCCCTTTGTGGCGGTGAAGTGCTTGGCTTCTGTGTTTGTGTGTGTGTGTGTGTGTGTGTGTGTGTGTGTGTGTGTGTGTGTGTGTGTGTCTGTGTGTCTGTGTGTCTTTGTGTACCGCATGCTTTTCTTCTGGTTCTTTTTGTCCAGGCTCTCATAATTTTCCTTCCTCATATCTATATGTGTTTCTCCAGAGATTTTTTTTCCTGGAATATGTCTGTGTGCAGCCTCTCTTTCCAGTTGGGAAAAAGGAGGAATTCCCTCTTGCTTTGAATGCTCAGTTAGCATTCTCCCTGGATCCTAATTCTCCATAAAATAAACCTTACAAATCAGAATTTGCCATTCTTGGAATATGCGTTTTCAGTTCTTTGTTATACTGGATTTAGATCCACAAGTTGAAGTTCACAGGTCTGGAATCTCCTGCATCTTTATGGAGTCCTCTCTCCCTGGACATAAAAATACTGCATCAACACGACAAATCCAGAAGGACTGTTAAAGTGGTCTTCTAGGGACATGTCTATGTGGAGTCAAATTTCCTTTATACACTTTCATTAAATTTTCATATTTCACTATAATGAGCACGGAATCAGAATTAAGTTGCACATTAAGAGATATAAATATGTAAAATAGTGCTGCTATTATTTTTATAGAATTGAGGAAAAATATACTTTAATTTTTCAAATGTCACTTTTACATGCACATGCCTTTAATCCCAGCACTCATGAGGCAGAGGATCACTGTGAGTTCCAGGCCGGCCTGAGACTATGTAGTGAATTCCAGGTCCGCCTGTGCTACAGCCAGCCCCCCCCCCAAAAAAAATACTATAATATAAAATGTTTACACTTATAAAATGCTTATTGTCATTTAAAGATAAATGAAGAACACAAGCTTTGTAGCTATACCTAATGATATTGAATTGTACACTTAAAATTTATCAAGATAGCATATTTTATTATTCTATTACATGTTTGTGTATTTTGTGAAAATAAGAAATGAAAAATAATAAATATTTTCAATGCTTCTCTCAGTTTCCATTTCCAGTGCCAGTAGTGGAATCCACATTAAAACGCTCCTTGAAGCACATGTGTGTTTGTATGTGTGAAAGGTTCTGAGACACAGACAGAAAGTGCTATGCTAGACTTTATCACTTCTTTCACATAATATTTAATTAGAAGGAAAATGGATTGCACAAATGGAAGTCATAATTCTATCAGAATTTAATAAGTATCTTGTAACAAATGATAACTGACCTGTTTATTATTTATCAATTTGGCTCTGTAAACAAACACTGCCACAGCTGTGAATCAAAACACACAACTGGAACTTTCAATAAAATCAGTGAGAATTGCCATTGTTTTACTGCACAATTCAAGGTTTTCTCATATGCTATCAGAGCACATTGTCCACTGTTTTCATAGATGAAATAGAAGAAATAAAAGCGGCTGCTTGCTTACCCGGCCTGGAGCCTGAGGTCAGTAGGCATGGTCTTGGGGTGCATGGGCTGGTGGGGAGCCAAGGCAAGGCTACCTTTCCAAGGGTCTCTGAAAGAAAGACAATAGGATGTTCTCCTCCATAAATACAACAAATTTCAGTTTTAAATGAATCCCATACATGTGGCATGTAATACGTCTTCATTTCTCATGGCTTTTACCTTTACCATGTGGTCTCAGAAGTAGCCATTTTCTTTCATAAGCTACAAAGCAACAATACTATAAGGGGCTGAGAATGAGAAAATGACAGCCTGAGTCTCTTTATCTTGGTAAAGAAACACAATTGTTAACAATTGGTTCTTATATTGCATACTAGTTGTATTTGTATTGGTTTAGTGTATGAAAATGCATATCCTTCCCTGAGGCAATCAAAAAGAACTGCTGTTATAGAATTTGGAAAAAATATTTGTTTTACTTTGAAAATTAAATCAGACATAGATGATGTGGGTTTCAAAGCTGATCTGGGCCAGAGCTCAAAAGCATTCATGTGAATGTTTTCCTGAATGCTTCCTTGCTCTGTTTGTGTCCACCCTTCCTGGCCTTTCCAGTGCTCTCTGTTACCATTTACAGTAGCTTCCAGGACATCATTCTCACAGGTGGTGGGTGAGGGATTGACACTGACTCTGTGGCCCTGCAGTCTCAATAAGCAACTCTCTCATTTGTGATTTGTAGAAACAGCTGTAGGCTGTGCAGATAGTGAATGCACCCGAGCAAGTTCTGAAAAACTTTACTGAAAGACTTGATTTGAATTTTGTTTAGTTTAACCCTGCACTGATAGCATGAACCCAGTTAATGGGGATGGTTTTGTAAGCCAGTCAAGGCTGCCTGAAAAGTTTTTTTTCTCCCATCTTCTAGACTTACTAAAGGTCAAACATAGAAAATGAAATTTCACGCATCCGACCGCATTCTAAGGTATACCCTACGGTAAGCAAATCCCCTTCAGTCATAAACACCCTTCTAGTGCTGCCATTTAGAAATTTACTGCATTTCACAGTCCAATGGCTCAGTAAAAGAAATTTTTATTTTTACCTCCTGTATCAACCTATGTGAAAATCTTTCCACGTCAGCAAGGCAGTAGGAAGAAAACATTAAAATACCTTTTGCTTTACCCTTGGAAATGCAGGCTTCAAAGAACTGTGAATTCCAAAATGTTGGCAGGTAAAGAACCAGTGGAGGTAACCTACTGAGCAAGTCCCCATATGACAATGAATGTGAACACTGATTAAACATTCTTAATAGCAAATTAATAGAAATTATTCATAGAACTCTCGCTCTTTTGCTTGTTCAAGTATTTTTATTTTTTCTTTATCATTTCTCACTTCAGTCTTCTTAACTTCCCATTTTTCCACTACCATCTCTGACAAAATTTTTACATTAGCAATTGATCTATAAATGTATAGGGAATTTCCTGGCCTAAAAGCCATTGAAGGAAATTCAAAATCCATTAAGGGCTAGAAATAAGAGGTTGATGTTCAAAACTTGTACATAAATCAATTTTCTTTCCTCTTTGCATTTTATCTATTGTTCCTCACTTGATTTTCTCTGGTTCAGCCTCCATCAAACTTTTAGTCATTCCTCTTTTTTTTTTTTAAATATGGAAGCTTCCTTGCATGTCATTCGTGACCATCAGAAAGTTATTCAACAATTAGCCAATATAAGAATATTTCTTTTTCTTGTTTAAAAATAGTTTATTTATTTTCAAGGAGAGAGAGAGAGTGAGTGAGAGAGAGAGAGAGAGAGAGAGAGAGAGAGAGAGAGAGAGAGAGAGAGAACGGAGCACACCAGGGCCTCTAGCTGATGCCAACAAACTCCAGATGCATGTGCCCCCTCAAACCCTGATCATTAGGTTTTGCAGGCAAGTGTGCCTTAGCTGCTAATCCATCTCTCTAGTCAAATCTAACAATATTTCTCAAGAAACTTTATCTTTAAGTGCCTTATTAAAAATCTCTCTCTCTTTCTCTCTCTCTTTGTTGCACATGTACCATGCGCATGTGTAGGCAAGTTTGTGGAGGTGTTTGTAGAGACGAGAAGTCAAAGTGAAGGACTTCCTCACTCACTCTCTTACTCTTTGAGACAATATCACTAAACCCAGAGCCCCAAGGATCCCCTCTCTGCTTCCTCAGCACTGGGACTGCAGACTCAACATGGCCAGCATATTACATACTTCTGGTTATTTGAACTCAGGTCCTCAAGCTGGTACAGCAAGCATTGTACCCACTGAGTCATAACTTTAAACCCAAAGTATGTTTTACCAAGTGTTTTATCAGACTGAAGTATTTAGCCACAATCATGCACCAATTCCAGTCTTCCTCGCAACAAACCCAAAGAAAATCACAAATTCTGGGCATCTAGTCCTTTTACCTGCTTTATCATTTCTCTAACTCCTATGTAAAGCCAAAGTTCTAAGAACAACCTTCTGTTCCCCCAAAAAATCTGTGTATCCATAATAATCTTCCTATTGCCTATGCTCTTTCTTCATTCATCTTGCTTCTACTAGGTTCCCCTTTCCTCCTTAAACCTGATCCTGTCAAGGAACGTGATATTTTATTTCCTTATCACTTAGAATGTACTTTACTAGCTACTACGTTGGGTCAATTCAACAATTGAAATTCCTTAAATTTTTTTAGTGACCTGTTACCACACACACCATCAAGTACTCACCCTACTGCTGCTCTGTGTGTTCTCCTATGTGACAGTGAACACTTCCATCAGATCCATTCAGTGACATACAGGATGAGATATTCTATCTAGAATATTACCTAGGGCAACTGAAAATCTCCATAAAATACTTTTCAAGTCAGTGAGTATCAGAAACTTGTAATTTGATAATTCATATTTTTCTGAGTTCTCATCTTCCTAATATTTCCTGATCTTATCAAGTTAAATTGTTAGGATTAAATTTGTGCTTCAAGTTTTGTCTTTATTTCAGAAACATAACACAATACTGAGCATGCAGATGGAGTCAACACATGCAGAAGATTATTGATCTTGACTCACTGTATTTATCAAAAGGGGGTAATCTCACCACTTATCTAGGCACATTTCAGGCAAATTTGTAATTTTCAGTTAATATAGATATTCCATAGCCTTTTGCTAATATTATATACTTATTTAACTCTGATTCATGATACCCTGATATATTAGTTACTTTTCTCATTTCTATTTCAAAATAGCTGAAAAATAACGTTTAAAAATAAAGGAGAGGTTTATTTCTACTCATAGTGTGAGGATGCAACCATTAAAGCAGGGACATAATGGTGGTGGGAGCAGGAGGTGGCTGGTCACATTGTATCAACAGTCAATAAGTAGGGAGCATGAATGTTATCATTCAGTTTACTTTTTCCTTTTCATTCAGTCCAGTACACCAGTCCATGTCAGTCAGGGTATGGTTCCCATCTCAGTTAAACACATCCAGAAATTCTAAACCTCACCAGTGTGACAATCAAGATTCTCCATCACCCCAGGTGCCCCTCAAATGCAGAAGATGAATGTCAGCAACCATCAGAACACCAAGGTCATCTAAGAAACATCCTTTAGCAAAATTCTATGTGACTATAAGATCCAAAATGAATATAACTTCATACAATATTAAATAAATTTATCAGAGTGTTGTTTTGCACTATTCAAATATATTCAAAATTACATTTTGTTTATGACCATATCTGTTCTCCAAGAACTGTCTTAAATTGTTCACAGTAGCCTTGATCAAGCAGTTAGAAGAATTTCTGGTTTAAAGTATACACTACAGCTGGTACCATAATAAATCATTTTAAATTAGCACACTAGTGAATAGCAATCCACCTCCAGAAGTTAGAAATATCTAGGTCTGCACTTACTAACTTACTGCTGATAATGTTGAATTGCCTACAGTTTCACTATTAAGATTATTTTGTCGTCACTTAACTGCTTTGTGTATGAGGGTCAACCTTCATTACCTGAGCTGAATCAGCCAACCAAGGAAACTTGGCTGTTTGCCAAGAACTTTCAGAAAATAATGAAGACACATACTGAGGATACCTAGTGTAATCCAAAGCACAAATCTAGAGACTCTTATGACCTCAACAGTAAAGCAGACTCAAAACTCACCCACATGACTCTGGGATATGAGTGGAAGAGGGGGCAGAAAGAATGTAAGAGCCATGGTGGGGGAGAATATCCAGAGACATTGTCCCCCTCGGCAACATTACACAATGAAAAAAAAAATACTGATTACTTCTCCTACAAACCATAACCCCCTATCCTAATGGTCTGGTCCAGCAAGCCCAATGAAGAGGGCTCTCAGAGATTGGGGCCAGGAGGAGGGAAAAGGGGGTACCATCACAAGACTTGCTCATACAAAGCATCTAATTATTGACAATAATTATGTTAATAAAAATACTTTTAAAAATAAAAGGAAATCTATTCTGAGAAGGGGCACTGCAGCTTTGATGCGATTTTATTTGCTTAAGAAATTCATAATCTACAAGTTAAACAAAATAGCACTGCATGTATTTGGTTAGTAATTGGAATTATTATGCAAAAAGATTACATTTGGAACTGAGAGAAAGGAACTTTTGAAGATATTCAGTGTGCTAGAGTATGTGCCAGCACATACACAGACACACACATACACACACAGACTTACCAGCCTGCCATTCTCACTGTTATCAACTGTAATAGACATCTAAATTTCACCTAAGTGAACACCCACATCAGTCCTTCCCCTCTTAAATATTATTCCCTATCTCATCCCTTTCCAATGGCTCCATCTCAGTTTTGTAAACAAGCTCTTACCTTGTTCATGAAAGTGTGCATGTGTGTGCTCAAGGTGTGTGCTGATGTGGAGGGTAGAGGACCACTTCAAGCATCATCCCAGGAACTCTGTGCAGAGTTTCTCATGGGCTGAAGTGACTGACTGCTGCGCCCCAGGAACCCTCTTCTCTCTCCCTCTCCAGCACTATAGGCGCTGTCCATGTTCCAACCCAAGCTCCCATGCTTAGAAGCAGGCACAAAACTACCACTGTAGCTCAATCTCATACCCTGGCAATTTTGCAGTTGGATTTCACCCCAAAGTCATTTTCTATGTACATGTGCAGAACAAATTCACAACCATGGACACACCAAAACACACTTTCACATTTAGACCCTCAGATTCACCAAGCTATCGGCTTGTCTTTGAGTGATGCAGTCTCTTCACGCTATTTCTCTTCTTCTGTCTCTTCCTGTGGAATCTCTTCACCTTGGAGGCCTTCATTTTTTAAACTGTGGCTACTCACTCCCTTAATCATCTCCATACCATAGCTGTGTTGTCTAAAGCACTATTTGTTATCTATCTCTCATTTCTCTTCGTCCTTTTCTTCAATCTATGGAACCTTTCTTCTTCTGATGTTTTCCATTCTCTAGAAATTCTTCTTGAAATGAAACTACAGACCAAAGTCAGTGGACACTTCCAATACGTGAATTCACTTCAGATAATATCTCTTACATTTTCTATGTCTTCTCTGTTAAATATCCATCTTTTGGTCCTCCAGTTCTCTGTCTTTCAGATAATATACTTCTGGGATGATCACATGAGATCATCTCAGGCCTAAATTAACTCCCTAAAAGCACATTTTCACTCAGGTTAGTCCCTCCACTGTTTTGAATAATTGTACACTCCCTGCCTAATTCCACTCTGGGTTTTCCACATCACTTTTTTTTATTGTCCATAATGAGTTACATTGTTTAGTGGGCCAACAATGAGTTGTTATCCCCAATTCCTCATTGTCCCCCCTCCCCATCCTCAGTCAGCAGGATATCCTCCTCCGTGGGCCATCTGGATCAGTCTGTGTGGTAGGGAACCATGGATAGCCTAGTATTCAGCTGGGTTCTCCTGACCCAAATGTGTTGTTACTGAGGGGTGCCATGCCTCTGATAATCTCCCCTACCATGGCTCTCACAATCTTTCCACCCCCTCTTCCACTCAGTTCCAGAATTGGAATCAACCCAAATGCCCATCCATGGAGAAATGAACAGCGAAACTGTGGTATATTAACATGATGGAATTCTACTCAGCTGAAAGGAAAAATGACATCGAAATTTAGGAAAAAATGGTCTGACTTCGAGCAGATCTTACTAAGCAAACACTCAAAAGAACAGAGAATTGAATGCCGCATATTCTCTATGCATCACTTTTTTAAGTAGAAAGCAATTTCTTTCTGTTGGTTACTTTTATTGCAATACCTGTGTGCTCTTTACCAAGCCATGATGTTGAAAAGCTTTATGTCTTTTTTTTTCAGGAAAAAAACCTACATAAATTCTTTTTTGCATTTTGGTTTGTTTTTTTAAAATTAATATTTTTATGGGTGATGTCTCTGGACATTCTCCCCCACAATGGCTCTTACATTCTTTCTGCTCCCTCTTCCACTCAGTTCCCTGAGTCATGCTGGGTGAGTTTTAAGTCAGTTTTATTGTTGAGGTCTTAAGTACCACTGGATCTTTGCCCTGGGTTATGTTGGGTATCGTTGGTGTTTGTCTCCTTTGACCTTTCTTGGGTTATCAGACTTACTGTGGTGATTGGTTTCCTGTTTGTCTCTTCATTTTCTTATAGGTTTCACAATTCTTTAATACAAATACCTGATTGTATTTGGCACTATTCACCTTGGACATAAAGAGTGTTCAACATGTTATATTAAATTGCACACACTCATGTTGGTTTAGTCAATTTTTTTCAAAGGCGCAGTTCCCTTGCTATTTTTCTGTTTTATCAGTTTTATTTATTCCCTTGCTATATATCACATTCCCTTGCTATTTTTTAGATACCTTCAAGGTATTGCAATTCGCTTACTAGGCTGTGAAACTAACTTCTCATAGCTAGTTTTCTTCCTGTTTCTACTCAGGACTTCTTCTGCATATCTTTACTAAAATAAAAGAGCTATAAAATTTGTGAAATCATTCAATTAACATATGTACTAAACCTACAAGTCATAAGAAACCTATTTGCCAGCAAAGAAAACAAACAAATTTCTCATATTTCCTCATGTACTTCAAAGAAAGGAAAGAAATTTATGGTTAAATGTTAATAAATTGCTATAATTTTCTTATGCGAAGGTACACACTGAATGGGTCAGAACACTTTGACAACCATCACAAGTTATAGGAAATTTACTCAGGATCTTGGTGCATTTCAATATGTGCAACCCCGTAAGAAAACAATTCACTTCAGTTCTGACTGAAAGAATTCTCTAGAAAAATCTCATATTAGGGCTGGAGAGGTGGCTCAGTGGTTAAGGCACTTGCCTCTAGTGCCTAAGGCCCTGGGTTCAATTCCCCAGTACCCACATAAACCAGACACACAAAGTGGTGGCCATGGCTCTCTCTCTCTCTCTCTCTCTCTCTCTCTCTCTCTCTCTCTCTCTCTCTCTCTCTATTTGTCTGTCTTTCTCTGTATCTCTGCTTGAAAATTAATAAATAAAATATTTTAAAAAAGAAAAATCTCATGTTAGAAAAAGTCCAAAATTTGGAATTGGAATAATTGTGATCAAGTTACCATATAAACATTTGGCACTATGTGTCAAACTATTTAAATAGAATTTATGAAATTCAAGTATGTTATGATAATAAATCTATATTTTTCTGAGAGGGTATATGTTAGAATTAAATGAGATGATGTCTACTGAAATTATTTGAAAATATTACATTATTCAACTCGTGGTCATCATTTCCAACTGAGAATTTATTTCTTTGGATGACTATCTAAATCCTCCTCTTAAATCTAAGTAGGATTTGTGATTCAACTTCAGACAGATTTATGTTTTGATTATGATTATTTATATCATCTACCACTTTATATCTCAAAACTAGAAAATTACCTTGTGAAATACTCTTACAAATTGACTAATGATAGTTCTTCAACTAATTCTCCATGCATAGCCATAGAGGAAAGTAAGTATTCAATAACTTTATATAATATGAGGTATTTTCTTTAATTCAGTGACTTTGGGACTGTCAAGTATTATATGCATATTTGGTTAGGTTAGATGGCCTCAGATTTGAGCAGGTAACATGTTCATTAGAAATCTGATTATAGTGTCTTCATTACTCAGTGTATAATAACTGCAAATAGACTATATTTTCCATTGTCAATAACTTCTTCATGTAAAATATATAGTTAGCACTTTCAAATTATATCATCATAAATTATTTCATTTAATTACTTTTGTTTGCAAAGATATTAATACCACTTAAATATCCAAACAGCATCTACTGCAGATTCTATATGAACTATACATTCAATTACTTGTATTTGCTTGTAATACTTTTTTTTTCTTTGTTGTTTTTCAAGGGAGATCCTTGTTCTAGTTCAGGATGACTTGGAATTCACTATGTAGTTTCAGGCTGGCTTCCAACTCATGGCCATCCTCCCACCTATGCCTCCCCAGTGCTGGGATTAAAGGTCCATGCCACTATGCCTGATTTAGAAACATTTTTTAAAATTACCATTTATTCAAATAATATCTAAAACAGAAATTATTTACAAAGTACAAAATATATCTCACATGGCTATTGCAAAGGCATAATTTTAAGTAAATGTGACAATGGATATAAGTATCAGAGTTCTTTAACTATAATCTACATAAAAATGTTGCTTTTCTTCCCATTATATATACCAGTTATTATAGAATGTAAGAGCAAACCAAACTCACCATAGAAAATACACTGGCATAATGGATGTATATATTAAGATCTTCAGAGAATAGAAGTCTGTTTTGGATTAGAAAGAAAAGATATATTTGTTATTATAGATTTAGAAATATATATTTAATATTTTCTTTTTCCATATTTATTGTCAATAATTAGATACAATGTATGAACAAGTCTTATGATGGAATCCCCCCTTCCCTCTTCCCTATCCTCACTCTATTTTTTACTATTGAATTTAGGATTCTTGGTGATTGTATTCTGATAGCTGTTGCTACTGTTGATTTAGTAAACAGTGGGTATTCTAGTACTTATATTCCTTCAAGTTTCATTGAGCATTGGGGTGCTATCACTTCTTCAAATCCACCATGCAGCCCTAATACACTGTGGAGTCTCTTTTATGTACCTGCACTGTACATTTCTCTATACTTGCATTTTATATTTTTCTTGGTTTTTATGTGATTTCTTCATTTATATATAAGATATCCAAGTACAAGGCCATTATTCATATTCAAATTTGTAGTACCATAAGATTGGGTAAACATCACATACAGAACAAACCAAAAGAGGACATGGATAAACTAATAAATAATCCATAGTCTATCATGCAGAATTATTGCTATTTATTTTGGCTCATTCTTTTTACATCCTTACTCATTACACTTATAATTCTAAGGGAGACTATCACTTCAATATTTCATGTATCTAAGTAGAACATGCTTGAAGGTTTTCAGGAACTTCTTAAACACAATTTGTTTCTGGCGGTATGCTCATACATCTTAAGAAGAAGCCAGCTTTCCAGAGGAACAAAGAAATAATGAAAACAAAAGGCTTTATTTGTAACATGTGCTGACTTCTTGGTCTAATGTTTCAACATGGTCAGGTTGAAACCCCTCACACAGTCTGTCTGACACACAGTAAGCAGAGAATTAGGACTGGTGACTCCCAGTCTCAGGATCATGGCTGCTGGGCACACAGAGGCTTTCATTGTAACTTTCAGCTGGCTTTGCTGACTTTCTCCTGCTTCCAGTTTTCAGCTGCTTCTTGCAAGGACTGACTTTCGTGCACACAGGTAATAAATCAAGGACATCGGAGTGGGAGGCTGCCAGATTCTTTAAAAATATCATCCTAAAACATAGTCATTAAAGTTGCCAGTAAACCACAAGGAAAATTGCATTTTCTTTGAAAATACGGGTATGAAAAATCTGAGATGAGTATCTTTAGAATCTACTTTGATTTGCTTAAATAAAGGCTGTATTATAGGCAATAAATTGTAGGTGGGAGAATGGCCCATTAGGTCTAAAAATTTCTTATTGTTTTATGTTAACTACTTCCTTCCTTTGCAAGTTCATTTAAACTTGGGTTGTGTCAGCTTACAAAACTTCAGAACTTTAAACATTTGAGGTAAACCACATGCTTATATATTGATGCATTTTACGTATCTTGGTTTTTGCACCATATTATTAGGCTTGAAGAAAGACGAACTCAGCAATTCTTCAAACATCTTTATCAACTGTGGCTTTACAGAAATAAAAGTAATGAGAGCTATTTAATCAATAGCCTGACTTCTGATGATTCCTTGGATGTCTTGTGGTTTTTTTTTAACAAATGAACAAATTCTAACACATTAGTGGTCAAATCCTATGGTTACAACATCACCACAGTGCTTAATGTTACACAGAAAAAGAGTCCAGATACACTTCTGTGGATGTCATCAGTACTGTCAAAAATGATTGAAGTTTTTCTTTGAAATCTTGAAATATAAAAAATTACAATTGAAATTAATCTCATTGGTGGTGATGTGTTTCAAATAGTATTATGTTTAAGTTACCTTAGGAGTTTGGCAAGTAAAATCATTTTTCTAGAGTTCAAAAATCAAGGTTTTTCTTTAAAGGAACACAATAATTCATTGCAGTGTGAGTATAAATGAAAAGTTCAAAAATCACAGAATTTGATAAAAATAATATTAAGACAACCATAGTTCTTGAATATGCATCCCCACCCATTCAGGCTGCCCTAACAAAATACTTCAGGGAAGGTATTTAAAAGCAGTTCAGATATCACTCGCAGTTTTGGAGTCTGGAAAATGTGAATCAAGGAGCCGGCAGATTTGAGGAGGGCTCACTCTGCTTCTCAGAAGGCCTCTTTTAACCATCTTCACATGGTAGACAAGACGAACAAGTTCTTTCAGGCTGCATTTACAAAGGCACTCTCACCCATCATTATGAAGAAATGTCATGGCTTTGTTGCCTTTTAAGAACACACCTTTTAATATCATGGCATTTAGAATTGGGCTTTAAGAATAGAATTTAGGAAGACAGCCACTTGTGATATCACAAAGCCCTAAATCCAAAGATGAACTACTAGAGTATTGAAATTATATGTAAACATAGAGTGAAACTAAAACTTTATGTTTCTGGATTATTGCAAATTACACTATATAAAAGAGAAGTTTTTAATACTGGGTGAAATGAATTCAATAAGCAGAAGAAGACCTAAGGTAGGTCTAAGAGCAATGCTAACTTCTGTGGTCTGAGGAATCATCAGGAAAATATTCCTTGTATACACATCTAATTATTCAACTTCATTGAAATAGAAATCACAATTGTATAACTATACATGCTTAAATAAATACATATATGTACATGGCATAGGTGAAAATTTCAGAGAAATGCTTTTATAACTCATGGTACATACTGACCCCATTTTTATTTGCTAAGTCTAGGTGTTGTCAGTTCATATGAGCTGAACTACCAAAGCTATGCTCTTTGTTTACCTTACTCTCAAGAGCAAAAATTATTTCTTCATAATATTCTTGTTCCAAGTAATTTGTTGATAACATGTGAAAAACTTTTGAGTTGCTTGTTTAATATGAATCTGGCTCCTAAGTAAATGTTTAGAATTTCGTTTTCCTGTTAGACCTATTGCCAAGCATAGAATTAACATGAAAGTACATTCACCTAAAATGATATAAAACCGGCTTAATATATTTTAAGAAACATATATAATTAAGAAGAAAATCTGAATATTATTAGATGACAATTTTTTATTTAAAAATTACTATTGACTTTAAAAATTAATATTCACTTGCTCTATGTGTAATGGGTGTGCCAGGGTCTCTTGCACTGCAAAAAAAAATGCCAGACACATGCACCACTTTTTATGTCTTTCCCTATAAGTGTGCTAAGAAATCAAACTCAGGTCAGTAGGCTTTGGAAACAAGTGCTTTTATAATTAGAAACACCTCCCTAGCCCCTATATTGATACTTTGAATTGTAATTTAAAAATTTGAAGTAAAGAGAAGTCAATAACTAGCCGTAACAATGAGCTGGGAAAATGTGTGGCTAGGAATCCCACTGAGGTCCGACATGTCAAGATCCAAGTTGCAGGACTGGAGAGATTGCTCAGACATGAAGGTGCTTGCCTGAAAAGCCTAATGACCTGGGTTTGATTCCCCAGTACCACCCATATAAGACAGATACACAAAGTGGTACAAGCATATGAAGTTTGTTTTCTGTGGCTAGAGGTCCTTCTCTCTCTCTCTCTTCTCTCTCTCTCTCTCTCTCTCTCTCTCTCTCTCTCCTCTCTCCTTGAAAATAGATGAATAAAATATTTTAAAAGATCCAAGATCCAAAATAGCATTCCTTCCTCAGCAAGTTGTGTCACAATTTGAAATCCTAAAGTTCAGGTCAGAAAAGTATGGTCTATGCATCAAGTTTAGTCTTCTACCTGTTTTGTAAATCTTAGTCTCCTGGGGAGACATATACACTAATTTCCTGTGCTTATTTTACTGCAACAGAATTTACAACTGTGATAGAGACCACATGGTTGCCAAAGCTCTTTACATGGAAGGTTTGCTTTCTTTTCCTTTATACTTCTACTTTGAAGTCATTATTTTCTTACACATTTCCTTCTATTTCTATTTTGAAACAATTAATATGGTTAAAACCATTACTAAAATGATGCAATTTTAATTAATTTTTGTATTAATCACTGATTAAAGAAAAATAAACAAATGCAAATTGTCATCATGTATTAGGGTACTCTCCTATAAAACTTCTAATAAAAATTACAGTTTAGGTCTCTGCTTTCTCCAAATATCGTTGACCAATTTCCCATGGCAGCTCATGCAACACCTTCCAGTGCTACACATGCTACCATCTGGGAGCTGGTTACTATTCTGGATACAGCAGGGTCTTTCAGTGTTGTTTGATGACACTCTTTGATTTCTTAAGCAATAGAGTCTTACCTTAGGCCTGGGACAGGTATTCAAGAGCTTTGACAGATGTCTGTCATGCTTCGGGGACCACATGGGTCTCTTTGATCAACAGCTCAGTGTGGGAAGGAACCAATAACTGGCACAGGGAGATGCAGGCCTGAGCAATTATTTTCTGGGTTAGGCCTCCTTCCATTCTATTCAAGGCCACTCATACCAGGTGGTGCCCACAGCTTCCTCAGGAGCTTACTGTATGAAAGCCAGAGTTTTATGGTTTCAATTCATTATTATCCTAGTTTATTGTATGAGTCCCCCAACCCTCCCATTCCTCCCCCGCCAATTCTTTTCATTCCCTTTTACAGTCTCTCATTTCACTGACAGGTTTTCTTAATGTTCATGCTTAACCTGGTTAAGAGCCACATATGAGGGAGAATATGTGGTGCTTGGATCTCTGCTCTTGTGTGAGGTTGCTAAGAATGATCTGCTCCAAGTCCATCCACTTTTCTTTAAATTTCATTATGTCATTTTCCCTTTCATACCACTGATATACAATATAGAAAGTTGTCACAAGAATGCTGAACATGTAAGAGACCAGCAAGTCAAGAAAAGCTCATCTGTGCAATAGTGGCACTAAACCTAGGAGGGTAATCAACAGCTTACTGATTGGATAAGAGATATGCTCGGTGACAAGGAACCCTTTACTGGAACTGGGATCCATGGCAAAATCCTATGGGGACCAAGAACCTGGGCTCCAAGGGGAAATTCCCACTACCAGAGAGCAACAGAGAGGCTACACCCATCAGGACCTAGCCAAAATAGCAATGTTTTCTCATTTAACTTATATTGATCTCACTCTCAGATGGCAATACTGTTTGTATTTTTCAAAAGGCAGTGAGAGAGCTAGGGACAACTCAATTCCACCAAGAAGACATTGGATGATGGCTGACATCCTGGCAGGAGACAAACCACCCCTGACCTTCACACTGGGCCCAAAAAAAACCTATGAGAAAGTGATGAGAAAAACAGGAGACTGATCACCAAGCAAGTCTGAAAATCCATGAAAGGTCAATGGAGACAGACACTGACGATACCCAACACAACCCAGGGCAAAGATCCAGAGATACTTAAGATCTCAACAATAAAGCAGACTCAAAACTCACCCACCATGACTCAGGGAACTGAGCAGAAAAGGGGCGGAAAGAATGGGGACACCTTCACAAGAGTTGCTCATACAATGTATGTACTTACTCATAATAAAGATATGAATAAAAAAGAAAAGAGCTAGGCAGAAGTAAAAAAGATACATAAATAGTTCATAAAGATTTAAAAAGAGACTGAATGTCATCAGTCAATAGAGACATACAAATCCTAAGTGAAATTAATAATTTAACTCAGGTTTGAAAAATTGAAAGAGCTTACAAATATCAAGGGGTAAAGTTTAGAAAAAGAAACCATCTCATACAATAAGCATGTACATTGCATTCATTTAGGTGGGTAATTTTGTAGTAAAGTACTAAAATTTAAAACACCAAAAAAAATAGTTTCGGGTTGGAGAGATGGCTCAGCAGTTAAGGCACTTGTCTCAAAGCCTAAGAATCTGAATTCAATTCCCCAATACCATTATAAAGCCAGATGCACAAAGTAGCACATGCATCTGGAGAATGCTTAGAGCAGCTCGCAGCCGTGGTATGCCCATTCTCTCTGTCTGTCTCTCTCCTATCTCTCACCCTGCTTGTAAATAAATAGATTAAAATATTTTAAAATTTTGGTTTATGTAAGTGAATTACTTACCGCTATCCTGAACCAATGTTCAGGAAAAGTTTTTCTAGTCTAAAATGGCCCAAATCTGGCTAGTATCTGCCACAACATAATTGAGAAAACTCTAAAGAAATCAAAATGAGATGAGACATCTCTGGTTTTATTAAAGTAGTAGAGCATAGACTTAAATTTCACTAAAGAGGTTATTAAAATATTTACTAAGAATAATTTTTGAGATGGCATTAGTTACGTAAGAAATAATGGACAAATTTTATTACAAAGCATGAAGCACTAGTGCCATTTTTACAAAGGTATATATTAAAAATTGTCAGAGCATTTGTCAGTTGAGTTCCTTGCAGTGGAAGTTAAAGGAAAAATAGAATACAGTATGATGTGTAGAACCACTTCACAGAGCAGCTGCCTGGCACCCAGCTTCATTGCAGAGAGTGGGATTTTTGGGAAATGTACCACAATCCAAGCATCTGTCCTTCATCTGCACAGCTAATGAGGCAGACAACAGAGTGTGTTTCTGCCTTGTGAGGCAGCACACGTTATACACACAAAACTGGGTCCAAGGACGTCAGCTGATACTTTATATGCATCCACTGAAGAAATGTAGCTTCTGGATAAAGCAGGCTCTGGTGACTTTTGGAGTTTAGGAACTTCCTCTGACACCTTTACTTCTCTGAGCAGTTCATCCCCCATCACAGACCACTAATGCAGTCTGTGAACACTGGACCCAAGGAAGGCCTTACTCATTTTCTCCAGGGGTTATGCAGATACTCCAGTCAAGTATATTAGAAAGATGGATAGTAAAGACATCTCTTAATACAGTTCCATGTAACCTCTCATATGTGTGAACAAAGGAGATTAATAATTATTACAATTCTCCCTTTAAGATGACTGACTGAGCAATGTATTTTTAAAAGATTAATTATTCTTTAAGTATTTGTAATAATAGAGTCTGTGTATGTCCTAATACACCTTGATAAGTATGCAGTGATGCACTTCCCCTCTGATTGGTAAGACCTTGAAGTAATTAATGGACAAATGGAGATTCATTGCTCTTCCATTTAGCCTGCCTCCTTCCAAGTGTTTAATACTTGAAGTAAAAGAGTAAAGTAAGATGACTGAAGAGGGTTCAGATCAAGAAGCCATTTTAATGTAGGAAGAGGAATTCTGTTGTAAAGAGGTCCGTTTTCTTTCCACCAAGCTGAATTTTAGATCCCTTCATCATTTAACTCAAATGCTTCTCAACTGAAACTTGGTGATTTCTACATTTTGTGCCTCCATTTTCACACTGCCGTCATTTCTAATCCTACACACTCTTATAACTCTTGCAAAGTTTTATTAATTCCCAATATCACTTCCCAGCATCAAAATCTTTGCCAGTCATTGTTCCCCTTGATTTTAAAATGCCTTTAAGAAAATGGGTTCTTTCCTCATTTCAATGACACTTAATGTTCTTATACTAACTATTGTATTCTTATTTCATTCTCAGGCTTCTCTTTCCAACTGACCACAGCATGAATCATTCCATGTTTCCATGGATTGGCTATAAGTGTCTACAAATAGACTTGGAGTTGGAAGCATCTTCCAGTCACTTCTATCACGTAGGTGCATCTCACAAAAGTAGAAATCACCAGTTCTAGTGAAATATATCTCAAAATAGAAACAAGGAATAAACAATAAATGGAGAATCACTCTTTCCCTTTAAAGCACTTTCAACAAGACAATTGGTCAAGGATCTAGTTGCCCAAAAATCAGAATTACTGTGGAAATAAGTATTTATTTTCTTCCTTTAAACTGGATTTTACTTGTGATTTACAAGCAGTCATGTCAAACAAATGATGGTTATTCTACGCATTCAAATGTCAGCTACACCTTTATTCAGTTATGGTACAGCCACATACTTCTCTCTCTTTAAGGAGGAAGTTATGGATAACATGTATTCCCCTTTTCCTCCAGGGAGTGTCAGAAAGGGCTTAACAGAACAAATGAAAGCTAGGCAGAATTTTGAAAGATGAATTGCAGTCAAATTGAATTTTTTATTAGAAGGTGTTGTGACTCAGGAAATAGATGTTTTCACAAGTAACATAATCAGCACATTTACAGTTCCTCCCAAAACAACGTTGACACAAACTTGCTGAATGTTGTTCATCAGCCCCAAGCCAAACTGACCAGTACCTCCTAACCTCTATTATTAGAATAGGTGAGTGTTTAACAGGCTGTGCATAAAAATACAATTTGAAACAAAGGAATCATGAGTTCTTTTGAAGGAAGTATCAAACCATAGCAAAAGCTGATTTTACAGGCATTTTTTTCTATTTGAAGAATCTCTATTAATGAGCTTTTTAATGCTCTCCGAAGCATCAATTTATGTTCTTATCAACCTGGAGACACTTTAAAATAATTATGTCCAGTCAAAGTCATCAAACAGACAATAAATAATGTTCGGTAGACTATTAAAATTAACATGTCATTATATTTTGATTCCCAGTGACAATTTAGTTTCAATAAATATATGTGTCCATATATATGTACATGTATTGTTCTAATTACTCATTTTTCATTTTGTTTGGAAGTGCTTATGATCAAATGCAGGGCCTCAGTTGTGCTAAATGAATTTATACCACTTACTACACCCCAACTCTGATAAAAGATATCCTAATGTCTTTAAGAGCCAACCTTCAGTAGGGAGGTTTAAGACTGCTCCAGACCACGTGTGACCTACTAAGCAGACATAGACTTTTCTGAACCTCACATGCTTAATCTACAACACAGAGTTTATTTTACATTACTGTTAAATTACTCCCCTGTCCTTAAAAAGCCTACATGTTTCTGAAACTTGTTTAAAGTTTATGAGGTTTTTCAAGATTACCCTTATATGTCTATCAGAACTGAATTTGAGGAATGGGAAATTTTGAATGAGTGTAATATGACACATATATTAAAATGCTACTAAGAACATTGCTTTGAAATACTTTCCTAAAACTTTATAGAAATACAAATAAAGGGCTGGAGAGATGGCTTAGCAATTAAAGAGCCTGCCAGAAAGGCCAAGTGAGCCACATAAAGCCAGATGAACAAGGTAGTGCGGGCATCTGGAGTTTGTTTGTAGTGGTTGGAGGCCCTGGTATGCCCATTCTCTCTGTCTCCCTTCTCTCTATCTCTCTCTTTCTGCTTGCAAATAAGTAAATAAATATTTTTAAAAAGAAATACCAATAAAACTTAGAAGAGAATATGAAAGAAAAATGAATTAGTGCTATCCAAATAAGTTTGACCTGTAGAATCAGGAAAGAACATACATTGCCTAGAAAACCAGGGAATTTTAAGTAAAATTTCAGATAAGGTATATGAAATTATAAGGAGTGCAGATCCTATCATCTACACAGCTGATTAAAAGACCCAGCAAAGTCATGACGATGTGAGATAATAGTTGATGAAGAGTCTTTGTTACTTGTTAGGTGTAAGGAAGGCATTACATGAAAAAACGCATTTAACTTCTGAAAATAAATTGTGGTTTAGAAACCACTATGACTGTTATTTTTCAGATGAAGAAACTAAATATTGAGAGTACAAATAGCTTGTGAATTTCAAAATATAGTTGAAAATGGAATGGGGAGTTATAGTCAGTTATGTTGTTTCTAAATATTAAATAACTGTGCCCACATAGAAAAGCAAGATCTAACTTACTAAATATCAGGTCACTTTTAAATAAATATATAATATTGTGGGAGCAGCGCTGGGTAAAATGGAGGTTATGACATAGCCCAGAAGGATGGTTTGGAAGCATAAAACAGTGCAGTGTAGCAGCAATGGTGGCTGTGCAAGCTCAGACCTACAAAGATGACATGGCCGTTCCAAGGGGAAAATAAGGCAAAAACAAAGGTTTTCTCATATGTATATAATATATGTTTGCTATACATGTAAAATATCTAATAAAATAATAGAACTCTGTGTATAAAAAGTTTCTTAAATGACACACACACACATACACTATATTACCAAGTGGGCATGGACCTGGAGAAGCAGAGCCTGACCTCTATTGTTTTTTTTTAATATTTTATTTATCCATTTTCAAGCAGAGAGAGAGAGAGAGAGAGAGAGAGAGAGAGAGAGAGAGAGAGAGAGAGAGAACCAGGACCACCACCTTGTGGGTCTGGCTTATGTGGGTCCTGGGGAATTGAACCCAGGGCCTTAGGCACTGGAGGCAAGTGCCTTACCCGCTGAGCCATCTCTCCAGCCCCTGACCTCTATTGTTAATAGGTATATGTACAATCATTTTCCCCATGAAGAACTATTTTACACACTAGAGTTCAGCATCTACACACACTGAGAATAATAAATTTTTTGGACCTGTGTGAAGTGAAGAATTATTTTAATGTTGAAAAATGAAACAATCTAAACTAGTAGGGAAGTGAAATAAATCAGTTCTATTTATATTCTACTATCCAGAAGATTCTTTGATATACAGTTATTAAATGCTTTCTCTATATGTAGACTATGATATATAGTTATTAAACACTATATATGTTGACTGGGATACATAGCAAGATTCTATCTGAAAAAAGAAAAGAAAAGTAGAAAATACAAAATTTGAAAAATTAGCAAAACATAAGGAATATTGAAAAGGAATTAGTATAACATAATTGCATACATATTTATATGGAAGGTATTCAGATTGATATTCATTTATGGGTGTTTGATTATATGTATGAATTTGGTTATTTATGATGAACAGCCTTCAATTTTATTTTTAGTTCTTTTAGAATAAATTTATATTTTTCAAAATGAATGCTGCAAATTGCCAAATCATGTATGATATGTGAATTATAGATACAGAGTGCTTGCTATGATATACCTTTGAATTATCTTTAACTATTTCACAGAGTAAATAAATTAAAACCGTTAAGCTAAGTAAAAGTAAGATAACCTTTAATTTTCCACTAGTCCATCCCTAAAACATAATCTGTTTTTAAAGTAGAGTTCCGGGCTGGAGAGATGGCTAAGTGGTTATGGGTACTTCTGGTGCAAGCATGGAGGCCTGAGCATGTCTGAGAAACCACTCAATGTGGTATTCAGGACCCACAAACACAGGTGGGTGTGGCTACACACATTTATACCTATAGTCCTATAGGGAACAGAGACCTGAGAATTGCTGTGATCATTAAGAGACTAAGGCTCAAATGAGGCAAAAACCTAGGGTGCCACATGGGAACATACATATGCACATACCACACACACCACATATACAAGCAAAATGGTACTACATCAGCTAGAACAGGAGATTTGATTTTTAGAAAGATATGTTTGACATATTGAAAATTCAGAAATAAAATTTACTTCAAAATCTATAGAACATATATAAGGAAATTTCCTGATATGAAGCCATCATGTTAAAATAAAAGGGCAAAGCAGTATCATTATCACAGAGGCTGTAACATTGTACAGTACATGGTTATATATACATGCTTCTATTTTTCTTGTTCAAAATACAACGACAAATTGTGGTTTCTAAGTACCTTGATGAGCTGAATAGTGAACCACCCAAATCAGTATGTACTGACAACCTCAGACTGTGAATTTATTTGGAAAAAAAAAGGTTCTTTGCAGGCATCATTTTCTAAGACATGGATATACTAGATTCAGATGTGCCCTCAAGTCAATGGTGTAGGTCTTGATAGTGAGCAAGAAAAGACATGAACACATAAGAAAGACCCATGAAATGGCACAGGCAGACACTAGACAGAGGCAGCTAAGAACTATGAAGGGCCAAGTTTGCCAACAACCACTCAAAGCTCAGAACAAGGCACAAACAAATTCTCTTTAACTGGCTCATGATGGAACCCCCCCCCCTGCAAACAACTGGATTTTTTTATTTCTTGCTTTCTCAATGGGGAAAGAACATATTCCCATTGTTTACATGCCAAGCAGTTTGTGGTAGCTAGTAATGAAAGTCCTAGTAAGTAGTAAAAATATCATCGTACAATAAAGGAAATTAGAGCTCTATGGGGAAATAGGTGATTCTAGTACTCAGGCATGGAAATAAATATGACCTCGTAGCATACACGCTCATGCATGCATGCATACATGCAAACACTGATGAAAAGAAGAGTGTATTAGGTCAAATTCTTAATAAATTGTTGGATAAATAAAAAATAGATGGAATATTTGCAGAATTCCAAGTAATCTATATAGACAGAACTATATTAAGCTAGATAGAAAAATGCTGAAATTACTAGGCAAAAGTTTAAGTCAAAGCAGGACTTTTGCATATCACAAGTGTTCCTCACCAACACTTAAGTATGATGTGGCTTTAAAAGATTCCCTCACATCCTTCCCTTGACATAGCTAATAAACAACACCTTAACCCATGGTCAAAGTATACATCACCAGTGATAGATCACACTGACATTTCATTATCCTTGACATGAAGTCATGAGAATGGAAGACAGCATTAGAAGTATTCTTCCCTAAAAGTTTGATTTTTTCATCAATTCATAAGGGAACACCAGCTATAACCAAACTGAAGAGATTTTAACAAATGCTTGACTACTAGCAGCAAAATATGTGAAAGTCATAAAACATGAGTAAAAGCAGAAGTTGCTGTACAATAGAAACTTAAAGAAACAGCAGCTTAATACAAGGTGGAATCTGGGACCAGGTTCAAAACAGAAAAAGAAAAATGATTAAGTTGAAAGTTGGTGAAACACATCAAAGTTGAAGGATAAATTGATAATATTATTATATTACATATTAGATTTGACAAATATATCACAGTAAAATGATACTAAAATCGAAGCAAATCCCTTAAAGAACCAATGGGAAATTCATTAATTTGTAATTCTTCTATGGATCTAAAATTACTTCAAAATTAAAAGACAAAGAATGCATAATACCAAAATTCTCATATATAAATAATTTCAGAAATTTTTAGGTCAAATGCTTGCCAAAGTAATTATACTTGAGGTTAATTAGAAGCCTGGTCAAGTAAACCATTTGCGCAAGGTTACAGAGCATATTAGCTATAGAAGAAAATTATGAAAGATAAAAGGCTTCTTTCCGAAAAGTTATAGAATATTTTCTTTGAAGTAAAAGAACTAGAGAGGCTAATTGTTGCAATCTGTCAGAAAATCTCATCTCACACATCTTTACAGGTGGTTTAGTAGCTTCCCAAAGGACTGTAGGAGTCGTACTCAACCCAGTGTTCCATTAAAACTCAGAATAGTTAATTTCAAGACTTTAAAAACTGTTGTTAAGTTTTACATTTCTCTGCTACATGACAGAAGATGTATGGATAATTTCAGAGGAAATGGCCCTTAGAATTGAGTGAACGAATTCATGCTGAAATGTTTGATTAAAGTGAGAAATAGAACTAAATACTCAGTAGCTAAGTTTTCAAAAAGATTTGGAAAGTCTATAAAAATTTCAAAGTGCATTAAGGTAACTCATTTCTATGAAACAGAAAAATATTTCATTTATAAATCGTTTTATAAATTATGATGTAATTTTTACTCCTTTTTCATATTTGTAGTTGACATTCTCTCATTGACTTATTGTCTAGTTACTATTAGACAAAACTATCAAAATATAAATTTAGTGATTTTTGCTTTCAAAAAATAAAATTAAACTCTAGCCATGTGATTTTTCAAGTGGCAGCATGAATTCTCAGAAATGATTAAAAATGTTTCTTACAAGATATCATAACATGTATGAAAAAAAACTTAGGATTTTCATAGAATTCTGCTTCACTGAATAGAAATATTGAGACTGTGAAAACTACTGTTTTCAGACACACTTCCAAAGTTATGTGACTTTTAAAACAATTGTCACCTTCCTGTTATGATACTTCTATAATTTTAACTCAACATGACTTATTAAAATTTAGGTTATGCTGTGAAGTTATTTTTTTCTTCACTTTCTCTTGTCATATATATCAAGATGCATTCATTCTAGTCCCTTTACTTAATTTCATTGGTGGTTGCCAGGACATCGTACTGACACAATGTTGATACACAAATGCCCATGAAGCAAAGATTAAGCTTAAACTATTACTCTATGTTTTTTAAAGAAAAATAATTTATGCTAAAATACTGAGAACTTTATTTTAACTTTGAAATGCTTTCAAATCCTGTTATATTCTTTTCTTAGTTATCATTTTATTTTTGATTTTTGGAGTAAGAGGGATCAAACCCAGGCCTCACATTTGCTAGCCAATACCCTACCACCCAGCTAAACTCAGCCCTGTTTGCTGTTTCTCTCTCTATTTATCTGTAATGATTTTATACAGCTGTCTTCTTCTCTATTTCTTTCCCTGCCATCATACCATCATAGTCTTTCCCTTAAAATTTTAAGCAAGAAATAAACCTTTCCTTTCCTCTAACTGCTTGTGGTTGGGTATTTTGTCTCAACAACAAGAAAGTAATTGATACACTAATGGATGTCAAAGCAAACCTTTCTTGAAAATCAAGAGATTGATGAACCATATTGCAATATTTTTCAGTTAAGTTTTGTGATCCCTAAAGTTAATGAAAAATTTAATGGATGTGAAAAAATATAGGCTGTAGGAAGTAGGTTTGTAAAGATTAGCTAAGCATGTAGATTTTCAGGCACATTGTATGACAGCATTAGCATTTTCTCCTGAATTCTTAGGGAGTAGGATTAAGGTAGGGAGTATGACTGTACAGGAGAATAAGGTTATCCTGGCTCCAGAAGAGGGAAAATATATTCTTCTTCTACTTGGTTCTATCCATGGCCTTGAATAATAGGGCCCATTGGCACTGGTAAGGATGTTTTCACCCTTCCCCCAGGGATGCCCACAAATAAGGCTTTACCAGTTATATGAGCATCTCTCAGCATAGTCACACAAAATTAGCCACCACAACTGACATTCAGTACTGTAACCTAATAAAAAGTGTGCTGATAATCCTGATGGCCTAATTAAGTATTTGGGAAGTAATATGTCGATTTACTCTTAGCCTGTCTTGATTTTCACCTTGAAAATCTTACCCACTAGCCAAATATTATTCCATTAAGACTCTTGTATGTAAAAATTCAAATAATTGTATTATTATGAAATTCAAGCCTTAATAAAGCTCCAAGTAAGGCTTTGAATATAAAACATAGACAAAACACCAGAAAATAAAAAAATGGCACTACCAGTTTTTCTTAGCATGAGAACATTGAAAGTGAATATTAAACAATGCATATTAGTAATTCTAGTCCACTTCTGATGTTTTAGACATTTGTCTGATTTTAAAATAATACACTCTGGGAAACTATGGATGTTCTGATAATAGAACCTTTGCTTTCTGAGTAAGTAGTCATGGGACATGTCTCTGCTATTGCTTGTTGACACCAGATGACACCACTAGTCTTCCAAACTCTGGAGGTTTCCTTCCTAATCATGCACAACATTAAATATCTTCAGTCTTCATTTATGTGGTTGTGTTTAAGTATGGTCATTCAAAGGCAAAAATACATATTTTTCCAGAAAAACATAACTAACCACCACACTAATTGGAGCTTTACAAATACCAAAGTTATTTTATATAAACATAGCTATATGAGTTAGAACCATGCATGGTAACCTGGCCCAATGCCATTCACTTTATAAATTTAATCTCTTTAATCCTCAATCATTAGTTTCAAGTTAGACTATAACTTTAAAGTCAATTAGTTACTTTGAAAATATATTGTGTCAGACAACAAAACTACTACAGTTCAGGTCAAGCATTTTTTGTGGTTTCTACTTTTTAACTATCTTTATTGTGAATAATTATATACATTGTATGAGAAAATTTTGTGAATGTGTCCCCGTTTCCCTCCTCTCTGTCCCCTACCCACTGGGGTCCTTCCTCAGTGCTCATTCTAGATCTGCCTATAGGATAGGGGTTATGAACTGCACCAGAGGGAGCCAGTTTTTCTTTATTATTTTTCTTGCCCCATTGTGTATTATTGCTGTGGGGGAAGATGTCTCTGGATGTTCTCCCCTACCATAGCTCTTACCTTCTTTACGTCCCCTCTTCTGCTCAGTTCCCTGAGTCATAATGGGTGAGTTTTAAGTCTGCTTTGTTGTTGAGATCTTAAGTATCTCTGGATCTTTGCCCTGGGTTGTGTTGGGTATCATTGGTGTCTGTCTCCATTGACCTTTCACAGGTTATTAGACTTGCTGTGGTGATTGGTCTCCTATTTGTCTCTTCACTTTCCCATAGGTTTCTTTTGGGCCCTGTGTGAAGGTTAGGTGTAGTTTGTCTTCTGCCAGGATGTCATCAATCATCTTATGTCTTATTGGTGTAATTGAGTTGTCATTGGCTCTCTCAGTGCCTTCTGAAAAATACAAACAGAATCTCCATAGGAGAGTGAGATCAATATAGATTAAATAAGACAAAATTGCTATTTTGGCTAGCTCCTAATGGGTGTAGCCTCTCTGTAGGTTTCTGGTATTTCATCTAGGAGCCCGAGATCTTGGTCCCCATAGGATTTTGCCGTGGATCCCAGTTCCAGTTAAGGGTTCCTTGTCACTAAGCAGATCTCTTAGCCAATCAGTAAGTCGTTGATTACCCTCCTCCGTTTAGTGCAACTATTGCACAAGTGAGCATTTCTTGACTTGCTGGTCTTTTCCATACAGCCGTGTGTTCAGCATTCTTGTGACAACTGTCTATATTATATATGAGTGGTCTCTGCCTTCTCCAATTATCATTGACCAATTTTCCTGGCAGCTCATGCAACACCTTTTAGTGCTACACATGCTACCATCTGTGAGCTGATGAAGCATTTTTCAAAAAGGTGATATTTCAAACTATATAGTTTGTACATGTGATATTAATATTTTCTGTGCTATACAAAATTAAAAGAAATATTTCAAAACCAGGCATGGTGGCACATTCTTTTTATCCCAACATTTAGAAGGCTGATGTAGGAGATTGTTACAGAGTTAATTCCAGGTCAGCATGGGGTAGAGTAAGAAGCTGCTTCAAAAAAACAAAAATAAATAAGTAAATAAGTATTCTAAAATAGTTACTATAATTCAATTTAATTAATTATATATCTTACCATAAATTTAAGAAGTTTCATTTGATTCATGAAAACAGAGAAAAATTCAAGTTTCAAAAAAATAAAGAAAATGAAACATAAAGGAAAATAATGCATTGCCTAATATTTCACAGTATAAGAGAAAAAATATGAAAACACATGAGCTGAGAGTGGGGTGCACACCTATTATCACAGCACTCTGGAGGCAGAAGTAGAAGTATGGCCGTGAGTCTGAGGCCACCCTGAGACACCATATTGAATTCCAGGTCAGGCTGGTTTGAGTGAGACTCTAACTTGAAATATGAAACAAAAATGAAAACACACAGAGAAAGCCATATATACAAAAAAATGTTAAATTGATATGTACGTATTGCTCATAGATTTACCATAATTAATAATAGTGGATTCTTATGATTCTTTCTGTGCTTAAATACTAAAATGTTCAATGATTTCATTTATGCTATTGTATGAGTATTGATTTCTACTTTTCCTGTTTTTTATTTATTTTTCTTTTGTGTTTTAGGTAACAAACAGCAATTGTCATGAAAGCTCAATTTCTTTAACAGCAGTTTGATGTCATATATCCATGGGTCAAAAAGCAATGTAATCACAAATACGTGCACAAACTTTGACAGGGAAAGCAAACAAGAAAAATTGACAATTACCTTTACAGCCAATGAATGTAGCCTCCATGACACTGGTTGGTTTACAACCAGGTATTTCCATTCCTGAAGCTGAGAGTAGTCTTATCTTTGAAAAAAAATGGCTCTATTGATCCAATTATAAAGATGAAGAAGAACCTCCACACAGAGACATCAAATTCACTGACCTCAATTATCACAGAATATCAGGCAGCCCTAAAAACAGAAATAGCCAGACCAGTCACCAAAGGACCATAAGTCTCGCTCAGTTGTAGCAAATTTTTATGGATACGTGGAGACACCTACTTTTGTCACTGAAAGACAAGGAAGACAAAGTTGGAAGAAAGACATCTGTGAAATGTCTCCTACACAGCACAATTTACTTAATAGTATGTGTTCTCTGTAGATATTGCATCACCTCACCAAGAAAATCATCAAAAATACATCATTGACAGACTTTTGAAAAAGAATCGAGTCCTGCCTACAGCAATAAAATACAACACAAAGGAGCTGTTTCATGACTGAGGCTGGAACATAAATAAGGAACTGTGCTCTACTTATTATTCTAATTATTACATCAGGGAAGAGTCTGAGGGTGTGTGTTATATTGAATTTGGATTAAAGGGAGAAACTTTTATGTTACATAAGGACAAACAGGTTTCTGGCTTATTCTGGGATATAAAGCTCTTCAATGGCCCTGAAATGCATGTGATTTCTCAAAATTCATGACTTTTCTGAAATGAAATATTTTACCAGACTGTAGAAATTCAAATTTTCAAGATAATAAAGCAGGAACTGTGAAGGCATCTGTTTTATTATTTCAGATTGGATATTTATTTAGCATTAGGCATTGGGAACTGTCTCATCTCTTAGGTCAATATAGAAACACAATAAATCCACACTCTTGATTATAACAATACCACTCACAATAAGCAAAAGGTGGAAGTAACCCAAATGTTTTTCAAAAGATGGATGAAAACACAAAATGGGATAAACACTTATAGAATATGATCCAGTCTTGAAGATGAATGTTAATTCTGATACATTGATATGACTGAATCTTGAGGACACTTGTTGCATGAAATAACACAGACCCAAGGAATCACAAATAATATATGATTTTACTAATTTAAACAATATAATTTAGTTATCGTAGTCAGCCACACACTGCTGGGATGCATCTCCAAACCAGGCATAGATTATAGGAGGAAAGGCTTTATTGAAGCTTCAGATCCAGAGGAAGTTCCATAATGGAGAAAGAGATTGGCCCCCTTTCCCAGGTCCAAGCAGAGAGAGAAACCTATCACCAGCACCACACACACAACAGCAAACAGTCAGGGGGCTGGTTGAAGAGGAGATTTTTCTCCCATTTTTATAGCCTTAGAGTGGGGTCTTGCAGCCCTATCTCAGACTTGTTAGCTTCCTGAGTCTAGAATTTCCTTCCTGCACTGCCCTCCCAGGAAGGGACTTTAATTTCTGGCTCCCCTGAGCTTCTACCATCCTCTTCCCTACTGAGAGGCTTGCCTTCCTGTGAACATCCTCAGAGACCCACCTAAGATTACTAAAAAGGTCAAGATGACAGCAAAATTTAACCATCATAGGAGTCAAGATTCATAGAAAAATAGTCTAAAGCTGAAATCCAGAGACTCTTAAAATCTCAACAGTAAAGCAGACGTAATGCTCACCTACCATGACTCAGGGAACTTTGATGAAGAGGGGATGAAAAGATTTGTAAGAGCCATGGTGAGGGAGTGTGTACAGACTAAAAAAGGAAACCTGTCTATTTATTGTACAATTCATAACCTCCTATCCCATGAACTGGTCCAGCCATCCCACTGAGGAGGGTCCCAGTGGGTGGGAGACAGGGAGGAGGGAAATGGGGGTACCATCACACGAGTTGCTCATACAATGTATCTATTATCAATAATTTAATTTTTTAAAAGTTGAATAGTGGTGTCTGGGAGCTGGGATGTGGACATGAAAGTTCTTTAATGGGTATAGAATTTCAATTTTGCAAGATGAGAAAATTATTGGAAATGGTTGTACAACCATCTGAATATATTTAACTACTGAACAATACATGTTGAACTATTTGACATGTATATTTATGACTATTTAAAAAAAAACACCCCCTGCAGAGAAGGACGGGATGAACAAGGGATTCATACCCACAGCCATTCAACCAACTCAGGATAAGCCAAATGTGTTTGTTTTTCAGGATACAACGAGAGAGCTGTGGCCCATCTAACCCTACCAATCCACCGTAGGCCGATGACCCAGATCCTGGCAAGAGAGGAGCCACCACAGTCATATCGTGGAGGATCCATAGGGAACCCAGCAGACAATGACAGATGAACAAGGGACCTATAACCACAGCCATTCAATCAACACAGGATAGGCCATTGAGACAGAAACCAAGGATTTTTGACACAAGAACCCCTAAGCTCGCAACATTAAAGCAGCCTTATTACTCACCC
>PVHP010011893.1:0-44140 GCA_004024765.1 Zapus hudsonius
GGCCTAGCCTCCTGGGGACTGACCCTTTCTAATTTGGATGTAAAATACTAAGGATAGATATGCAAAAGAAGAGCCAGAACCCTGGTCTGGAGATCTGCATTTTGTGAATCACAGTGTGTTACAGTGTGCTTGCTTGGTGCTGGTGCTGGGCTTCTGTCTCTGTCTCTGCTTGGATCTGTGAAAAGGGGCCAGCCTTTTTTTCCCTTAACTTCCCCTAGATCTGTTCAATAAATCTTCCTCCCCAAATTGTGGCTGGTTTGAAGATTCATCCCAGCGGCGTGTGGCTGACTACGACAATTGGTTTTGTAAAAGGGAAAATAAGTGGACTGAGGTCTGTTATGTCAAGTTCTTTTTCTCTCTCTGAATTCATCCAGAGCTGACCAAAGCCATAGGTTAGACCTTCAAGTTTCTCAATTTCCTGACAAAGAGAGACTATAAAGCTTCAAGATCCAGGACTCAATGGTGCCAGGACACTGTTAAATATTTGAGATTGGTTATATCTAAAAAAGACTGTGATATTAAATGGAGAGGAGATGAGACTTATTATCTCCTGTTCACTCCCTCTGACCCTCAAGCAACTTCGGAAATTCGTGAAAATAACAAGATTCTGCCAGCTAGGGTCAAATGGGCCAGTAAATAATTGCTCGAGATGTAGAGGCAGGAAAAAAATCAAGAGTTTGAAGCCAGCCTGCCTACGGGCACTAACAGCAATGTGTATTTTAATCCCTGGGACTACCAAATTAACTTTGGGGAGAACTGATTGTGTATACCCCATTGATGTCTTAGAGCTCTTATTCTCCAAGGGAATTTTTTGTGTGATGGATAATTTCTCCCTGAGATAACAGATCACCCTCCTAACACAAAGAATCTACAGCCTGGGCAATTCAGAAACCGCTGTCAATCAGATGACTAAGAGTGCTCTTTCCCTCAGACAGTAGTGCTCAGCAAAACTATCGGCTCTCACCAGGACACTAGCGCTAAGCAAAAATCAGAAAGTTAATATTTACACTGACTCTAGCTAAGCCATTCTGGTCCTCCTTGCTTAACAAGAAGAAAAAGAATGAGACCTTTCATCAAAATCTGCATTAGAATCCACAGACTGACTCCAGACAGAGAAAAGAAAGCTGCTTTTACTTGAGGCGAATTAAGAGAAATGATTTTTAAAACAAAGATGCCAAAACTTTATTCTGCTTTGTTTTCTAACAATAATCATTTCTAGGTGTTTTAGAGCTTTTTGATCAAAATTATCTCCATGGATTTTAAAGTTTTGCCTATTGTGACAATTCTTAAATTACACATATATCCTTCTATTGATTGTATTTATCAATATCTATATGTGTGTATGTTTTCTGTTTTTTAGATACAACTTACTCCATCATCAGACAATTTAAGTTAGATGTTACAAGATAATGATAAGGTTTTATATCATCTTTAATTAGATCTGTCTTACTAAAGAAAAAGGGTATAGATATGTCGCATATTCCCATTTTTCTTCTGAGTGCCTGAACCATCAAGATATCTCTCCAGCTCTCTGTTCTTATAGTTAATGTTGATTATTTTCCTTGCTCAAGATTTTATGGTATCTTTTCACTTCCCTCAGAATAAACATCACTGAATTCCCCACTGTTGAAGCCTATCTTCCTCCAGAGGGAGTCTATTTTCATCAATCCAGAGTGCTGGGCTTTAAAAGTCATAGTCTGGAAAGTGCCAAAAGGAAGAAAAGAAGGGAGGTCATACAACCCAAACAACCGTTGCAGCATTTCATGACATGACACAGAGTTGTAACTTCATCGCTATCACCTTGTAGACCCGCTGGCTGACCTCATAGGCCACTTCAGCACTTTCATTTGGATTTCTAAAGAGAACTGTGGGCCCCACGCTCACCGATCTTGCCCTCAGCTAGTCTCAGCTAAGTACTGGAAAGCCATCAGACTTAACAGAATTTTACTAAAGGATTCCCTGAAGCCATTCAAAGTGTCCTGTAACCATAACACATGTCTATTAAGTGTGATTTCAGACAGTAAAAAGCAAGGAGTGAAAACCTTCAGGCAGTGTGTTTGAGCTAGGCTGGGGTGTGCTGGGCCAGGAGGTCTCAGGTAGAGCTTACAAATGTGTCTTTACTGTTCTTGGCAAGACAACTATTTGTGAGTATGAACCCTTTGTGAAACAAGGGCTACCCTCTACTCTCTCAACGACTGTGTGTTCCAGTTGGTAAAACATCATTTTTGGAAAATTGAAGTTGCATCACACCTGAAATTGATCACAGGAGGAATTTCGTAGCCAATGTCTGAGAAACAAATTCTCGATTGACTTTCTGTTTCTTTGCTCCTATTGGTCAAGGGCAGGTACCACTTTCAGGTTCTCAAGGTCACAAGAAACAGATCTGAGAACCCAGAAGGGAAGGGTTGAGTAGGGGCTTCTCTGAGTACGTGACAGAGGAGAGCTGGAAGCTGGTCTGAATCCATTGGCCTTCCCCGATTCCCACACTGTTGGGGTGAATGAAGAACAGGGCCCTGGTGACAATGTCACTGCTTGTTCTTCTGGCCCAATCAGGAACAGCCTGGCTAGCAACATCCTTAGAAATGCAAAATCTGTCCATCTGAAGCAGCCCCAGTGGGAGGACACTTACATGTAAGCAAACACAAAACCTCACGTGCTTCGCTTCCCCCTGTGGCTGCTGTGTTCTTGGCACACAGCATCTTAGCTCCTTGCATGATTTTTAGGTCTTGGCACACCATCTAAGTAGCTGCCTATCCTCTCCTCTCACTTCCCATTTGCCCACAGGAATCACCCTGAATCTTTCCAGTGCACAGATGGACACAGAGACACTAAGGTACAAAGACAATGTGCTCTTCAGGAGAGACTTTTTACACCAAGCTTTCCATGTTTCTTTGTGCCGAAAGAGATATCAAATTAAGTCCAAGTCAGTTATATGAATTTCTTCCTTATAGTGTTTTTTTGGTAGTGATGACTTTGGCAGGATTATTTTTAATTTTATATACAAGAGCTTTAATTGTATTTTATTTCAAAAGAAAAGTTTAAGATAAGGGATTCAGCATGGTAGTGGGTATGTGTATGTCATGCCTTATGCACATACAGTATGACAGTATAATATATATCTATACATATTTATAATATTCAAATTGTGGCAGGTTTTATTTCTTTTAGACAGACATAATAAAATGAGTCATTAGTAAACAGTGGATGATAAGTAAAAGTAGGTGGATAACCACAACTCAGGGAACTGTGCGGAAGAGGGGGCGGAAAGATTGTGAGAGCCATGGTGGGGAGACTATCCAGAGGCATGGCACCCCTCAGTAACAACACACTTGGGCCAGGAGAACCAGGCTGAGTACTAGGCTATCCATGGTCCCCTGCCACAAGGACTGATCCAGACGACCCATGGAAGAGGATATCCAGCTGATTGGGGATGGGGGGGCATTGGGGAATTGGGGATAACAACTCATTGTTTGCCCACTAAAAATGTAACTCATTATGGACAATAAAAAAAGAAAGTACATTTAACCACTGAGCTATCCCCATCCCCCCCAAAAAAAGTAGGTGGATGAGCTGGCCAACTATGCAATGCAGAAAAAGCAGAACTCCTCACTAACCCACGTAAACGTGAAAATTCAATTAAAAAACCCACAAGTATAAAATAGGCTCAAGGAGGTCATTGGAAAAGTACCCCAAAAGAAGGCTTCATTATTACAGGAGATGACAGCTACGTGAGTGTCACTGGTCCTGGGACCTTCAAGAGGGACAAAAAAGAGATAAGATGACATCATTGAGGAACCGATTGAGAGTAGACCCTAGATAATGTATGCCTTAGATTTTGTAGAAGTTATGAATTGGTGAATTCCAGTGCTACGATGACATGCTTATGAAAGGCACGTTTGTTCAGCCTACATTTACAACAGTGAAACCTGCCTACTACTCTTCCAAAAAAAGAAGACGAAAAGAAAAGTAGCTTTAACAAATATTTGAGCACATGGATGCAGGATATAGATTAAAAATGAATTCAAATGAATTTTAAAGATTAGGAATACTTGCCATAAGCAAAGATCATATGTATTATTTATGAATGCACTGAGGGCAAAAGAATTAACATGTGCTGGTTAAGAGTTGTAGATTTCATTTTTTTCCACTTTGTATTTGTTATAATAAGAAAATAAATTCTCAAATTTTCATAGAAATCAGTTTTTGACACAAGTTTTCATAGAAATCATTTTTGACACCACTCCCCAGAAGGAAACAGTGTCATATTTTTAACAGTAGAGTTTCAAACCTAAATTAAACAGAGTGAAACAAAACCATTTAAATAGAAAACACTTTATAGACTAAGTGTGTAGTGAGCTGAACCATTGAGAATTATGTAAATATACTCTGAGGTTCATACAATGACATTGTCTAAGGACACATTTTAAAAAAACTTATCCTTTTTTATTTTTTTAAATTACTTATTTAATTTTCAAGCAGAGAGGCAGAGAGAGAGAGAGAGAGAGAGAGAGAGAGAGAGAGAGAGAGAGAGAGAGAGAGAATGGGTGTATCAGGACCTCCAGCCACTGCAAATGAACTCCAGATGCATGAAACACTTTGTTCATCTCGCTTTATATGGGCACTGGAGAATTGAACCCTGGTTGTTAGGCCTTTCAGGTAAATGCCCTAATGGCTGGACCCTTTCTCCAACCCAAACTTATCCTTTTTATAAGAAACAATGGATGATGGTACATGGAATTTTAAGTTGGAACTGTTTTACCTAAATGGAGCCATTAACTTTCACTTTTAAACTCTGAGTACTTATTTCTTTCTCTTTTCTTTTTTCTTTACCCTTGGTTTTCCTCCTCTTCCTCTCCCCTCTTTCTCTTTCCTCTTTTTCTTCTCAGAATAAGGTCATTAATCCTAACCCATTGACAAAATACAAGGCAATTGATTTTGTGTGTATGGGAGGGGCTATTGAAAATGGGACAGTCTAGCTTTATATGGGCACTGGGGAATCAAACTCAGGTCCTTCTACATTGCAGGCAAACACCTTAACCGCTAAGCCATCTCTTCAGCCCTTTACCCAGAATCTTAATTGATCAAACAAAGTGTCCAGATGAGTCCGAGTTGCTGCGTGGACAGGTTTAAGATATGTTAACTCTTCCGAGAGACAAGGACAGAACAGATGGGAACCAACACTAATCCCAGAGTTATTGTTCGACATTTATGAACCTCCTCGTTTGCTTTGAGATCAAAACAACTTGATACTTTGACAAGGAAATCTTATTTCCCTTCATGTTCAGTCTGATGGCAAAAAAAAAAATTACATGCAAAGTCATTTTCCCAGCTCTCAGGGGTGCTATTCCATTATATTTCCATCAGAAGAATTTTATAAGCAAGTAGCATGTCCATCAGAACAGAAAGTGGCCAGCTCTCACTTGAAAGGAGAAAAAAAAACGTTTCATGTGATGAATTACAGGTTTTCAAACAAGAAATGTAATATGAAATCAATTACTTCTATCTCCATGTACGAGGTAAATACAAATGCCAGAAAAAGAAGTCTATTAATGCAATATTGATTTTGATGTTCATTCTGAAACATAGACTGAAATAAAATAGATACAAACAGAAAACAGTAATCAACCCATCTTCTGGAATCCTGCCTTTGGGAAGGTTCAGACACAGATGAATCCAGCTTGGGCTATGTGGTATGAGGGCGATCTCAGATCTGCACCGAGACCACTTCTCATATAACTGCACTCACAACGAAATCACACACATAAAAAGAAATCAGTAGTTACCCCAAATTTCTTCCATCCTGAGCACACATGCACAGCCAGTCACTAGAAGTATCCAGAAAATAGACAATCAGCTGGTAGCATATTTTGTACCAAATTTGAATAGTAGATGTTCTGAGTTTGAGTTGGTAATATGTTATCTGATCAAAGGAGAAATACTTTACCTGTTTGCTTATCAGAAGTCAGACACACTGGTAAAAATAAAACACTGGTCAAATCAGCGCTAATGTCCAGCAGGGTTTGTTGTTTTGTTGCTGTTGTTGTTTTATGAAAAGCAGATAAGAAAGAAGTCTCTTGTGGCTTTCCCAACTACCTGCAGATTCTCAACCTGAAGCCACAAGGAGACTCACCTTCAATGCAATAGGCTCTCAGATTTATACAAAAATGTAATGCTTATATTGAATTAATGCTTAATTTATATATTCTATTGAATATATTTATTTATCAGTACAGAGATTGTACATATCTGAAAACCGGTGAGCAATTTCAACCTCAGAAGGAGAGATCACAATCCTAGAGGAAACGGAAGCACAGGAAAAAGGCTTTGAGTTAGGAGATGACTAAAAAAAATTTCACCAATAGCAAGTTGACTGCTAACTCCTAAATCTCCCTGAAGCATCTCTTGAATGTCAGACCCTCTTTCCCCTATCTTCAGACATTGGATACTAAGCTGTGTTGAATGAACTCCCCATTGGCTGAATTCACAGTGTAGACCTGTCCAGCTTCTCCACACGAGGGGAGAATTCTTACAATTTAGGATTTTGTGTCCTCATCTGTCTGAAGAATATGTTTACCAGATGTTAGAAGAACTGTGTGAGGCAGGGTTTGCAAAAAAAACCCCAGAGTGCAGAGCTTGGCAATCCAGAATCTCCAAGAAGTTTCCATTTGCAACTTCTTCAACAACTAACCCATGGGCTTCCCTGAAGATGTCCAGAGGAAAATACTTAATCCATTTGTCCTATCTGCCACCTGGTGGCCCTATGAAACAGTTTCAGCATTCCTGGGAGGGCTGGATTGATGAAAGATGTCTCCTGCATAGGACAGTATGCTTAATGATGTCCCTTCCTCCCTGGGCAGAAAGGTACTGAGATGCTAGCAGATTTGGAAGGACAGCAAAGAGAAGTAAGAAAAGTAAGCAAATAAGGACTTTGCCCCAGTAGCTACCTTGTCCACTTGTGGGTGGAATGCTTTTCCAGCTGACCGCCCTGTGTTTCTGATTTCTCGGGACAGATGCTGTCAGCTCCAATCCTTTCACAGGCACCAGCCTCCTAGGTAAAACCCGATTTTAAATGCACTACTTAAGGTGGGAAAAACCCTGCTATTGCTTCCCGTTGTCCCAGTGAGTGGAGTTTTAGAGATGTGCCGCTTTGATCTGTGTTAGGACTCTTGCTCCTCACTGCAATCTGGGAGTTCAGTGCAGTGCCTGGCACATGGCAAATATTTTATGTGTGTGATCTTTTGTCTGGAGAGTATGATGACAGACTGTAAGTATGTGCACCATCATGGTTTTAGTTAGACAGTTTTTATGGTGATTACCTTACAATCACACCTAATTGATTTAAGGAAGGTAGATCATAAGTCTAAATCCCAAGGGGTTGTGGCAGCTAGAATTCGAAAGCTGATTTAAGGGGACTCCCACAGGGAGACCATGGGATTCTCTGGGAGTTCTAAGTAAAGACACAGCCAGTGAAGTCTGAGAGGAGGTGACCACAGACCACACACAGGCTGCAGCTCAGGGTGTCCCTGCACTGAAGGACACACTCTGCTTACTGCAGTTACAAACAGGACCAATCTCACAAACCTCTGCGTCATTCTGCTACTCCATCAATAGCCTGTGACAGCCAGGTGACTTCAGGCCCGTTTTAAAAAAAAAACACCATGGACATTTTGGGGGGTAGATTATTTTTTTGTCATTTGTCAGTCAGGGTTTTCTCGACTATTTTTTGTGATGTTGATATGTTGGTCTAACGTATTCTGGGCTTGCAAGGTAAATGGATGAACCTGTATTTGAACTCACCTTACACTGTCAGGGCTGGTCATGGAGGTGAGAGTTAAGAATAGGAGGAGGGACACGGTTGTGTACAGCCACTGGTCCCTGCTCGCCAGGCCCCAGCTGTCCCCAGGCCAGCTGTGTCTGTCTCTCTGTGTTTTCGTTTCCACTACCTTATGCACACGAGCTCTCACTTCTGTGAGGTCCTGCTGCCTCTGCTGCTACGCATCCACAATTCTCTACTTCTATTTAACCTTTTCTTCCCTGAATCCCTTTAGTTTCTTCTTTCTTTCTCAGCCTCTATGATACGCAGTCACTAGGGGGCAACCTGATCACACAGAGTTGACAAAGGACAGGGGCCGCAGAGCAGAAGGCAAAGCTTCCCAGATGCACCAATTGTCAACAAGGAATCAGATGCGATCGCTGTTTGTAAAGCTTGTTCATTTTTACTAACCTCTAATTTTATCTGGAGATCTAAGTCAGCTATTATTGTCTATTTTCAACCAAAAAAGAAAACCAAGATTCAGAGGGGGGCAAATGACTTACCCAAGGTCACAGGAATCCCCGATGATATTCATTCATTGAATAACATCCCACACGACCAGAAAATGCTGGTTTCTACTTTTAAAAGGTTCAAACTTAAGCATAATAAAATACTTTCTTTGAAATCCTCTTAACAGAAGTCAAGGTTATTTCATGTTATTAAAATCCATGTCACAAGTTCCACTAGAGGGAAGTAGTTGTTTATTATTTTAAAAGAAATCATTTATTGAAACACTTTAGTAAGATAGAGGCCAGAAGTGGGGATTTTGGTACCCTTTCTGGAACCACAGGGTACTTTCTACTTATTCTTGTTTTTACTCTAATCTGACTGCTTTTACAAAATAACTGTGCAACATTTTGTCCCGTGTTCTCTTACCTAAATTTTAAAGTTAAAAAAAAATAGCAAGATGATTTCCTATTGCAAACCATCCGCTCTCGTCTTTGAGAGCCATGACTGCTCTTCTCTGTGTCATTGACTGATACCTGACACGCAGAGATCTCGGTGTCCTTGGTTGGTGCTGTCATCAATCAACGGAAAGGAAAGTAGTTACAGCAATCAGGACACTCTTGAACCATCCCGATTGTTCTGTGTGGTGGGCTCCTTCCTGTGGGTGGTACTCAGTCCCTGGTGTTGCTTTTCATGGAGTCAGGAGATTTCAGAGCCAAATGAGATTGTTAGTTGTGATGCTGATGGGAGGAAGGACAAGAAGGCGCTGAAGGCTGCAAATGAGAATGGGTGTGGGCTGGGATTGTGAGGAGCTCTGGAAGATGATGGACTTCTGGGATGCAACTGGGCAGCCGAGAAGGATCGAATTTGCAGTGGGTTAAGAGTTCTTTCTCTGCTGCATTTCAAAGAGTTAACTGCATCGAAAATCATTTCACAGGGCTGGAGAGATGGCTCAGCGGTTAAGGCACTTGCCTCCAGTGCCTAAAGCCCCGGGTTCAACTCCCCAGGACCCATATAAGCCAGACCCACAAGGTGGTGGCCCTGGTACATTCTCTCTCTCTCTCTCTTTCTCTCTCTCTCTCTCTCTCTCTCTCTCTCTCTCTCTCTCTCTCTCTCTCCCTCTCTCTCTCTCTCTCTCCTTGAAAATGAATAAATAAAATATTTTTTAAAAAAGAAAATCATTTCACAAACTAAACCATGATGTAATAAAAAAAATTAGCTCACTGCTAATAAACCCCAGTTGTTTACAATGACCTTTGCTAAGGTCAGTCGTAAAGGAAAGGAATTAGTGAAGAAATCAAAGGACTGAGATCAGAAAGGCTTTATGAGATCCCATTCATCTGTACTTTTTGTATTTTAGTTCTTTTTTTATGTAGTATTGAGTGAGAACTTTGGAGTCATGTGAAGTGTCGGTGTTTAATTCCAGAAAAATCGTATTTGGATGCACACACTACTGAACACAGAGATGTGCAGAAATGTATGTTTTTGTTTGTTTGTGGTCTGGGGTGTGTGTGTGTGTGTGTGTGTGTGTGTGTGTGTGTGTGTGCCTCAGCTTCATTGTGACAGAAATGCAGAGGGAATAAGCACAAAAGGAATAATGTGTTTTGTTAACAAAGATTTAAATGATGGAAAAGCGACAAATTGCAAATGTGAGGATACAAACCTTTAAATATGAAGAAAACACTAAACATCGGAGAGAACAAAGTAGTGTGATTATTTTCACTTTTAGTTCAGGGTTTTTTTCCATTATCTTTTATTTATGACACTTAAAAATACGATTTATTTTTGTTGATAACCATTCCCTTTCTACCTCCCTCTTCCTCCTGTATTTTTTTCTCCTGTTTACATTAGGTTTTAAGAGTGTGACTTTTTCAAGCCAAGGTAATATAGATATCCAAAGACTTAACATTGGCTTAAAATGATTAGGTATCCAACAGTCAGCCCCTAATTAATATATGCGATCATCATAACTTTCCTTTTTAGAAAGAAAACAAAGGGAATTTATTCTTTCAGAAATCACTGGTCGGACTGTGATCTGTTGCCTAGAAACAGTGTAAAGACAGAACTGTAATTATCTAGTCTGTGCAAAAAGGACACGGTCTCCCAGTCTCTGTTCCCACCCCAACATTACCAAGCCTCGTTTTATTTTATTTTACTTAGTTACTGCTGAGAATAGAACAAGTGTGTTAAAGTTACATTTAGAAACAGCACAGTCTTCCAATATGAGAGGATATGAGAGGAGGGGAAGCAGGTCCTTTCCCGTGTGCTTGGGGGTGGGTGGGAGACAAGATGCAGGTCCCCTGAGCCCTGTGTCCTAGAGGGTCATGGTGTAAGCACAGCTCATGAGATTCCCATCCCCCTTTCTGCAGAGGCAACACTACAGTAACTGCAAAGGTAAGAGTTAGCCATTACCTTATTTTTTTTTCAAATGACTAAAACATCATCTCGAGTCCTTTCTTATGCATCCATACAGAGTAGGCTAAAACCTAAAACTCCTCAGGAGGATTGATCCATAGGAGCTAGTGCTCTTGGACACAGAATCTGAAAAGAAGAGAAAGAAAAACAAAACCCAACCCCCAAAATGACGATTTATGAATGTGTCAGAAGCCGTTCTCTGTGGACTGGTGGCTTGCATGCTTCTTTTTGCAGTTCTCTGTGGTCAGAAGCCCCAGCGGAGGGAGCCTGAGCGCTGCACCTGCTGATGCCTGGTCCCGGGATTCCCTCCCAGCCAGCTGCAGTGACGTCAGGGCAGGCCTGAGGGGCGGGGCTGGGGTTTCCAGGGCAACACTGCTGCAGATGGCTTGCCTCTGGGAGCCTGGGGACACATCTGCAACCAGACTGGTAGGAAGGATATTTGGGGGAAATCTCTGCTCTCTTAGATCGGGCTAGTTCTGATGTTTCCACCCCACCCGCTTTAACCAGCAAGCTTATTTCTTCCCAGATTCTGTTATTTCTGGAAACGAGGCTTGCTATTTTTATTGCAAGAGCATTATCAGAAGGATCCTACGGGTGCTCCAATTTCCTTTCTAAGGCACTGGCCCTCCTTGGTATTTGAATCCAAGGGCAAGTGTTGCTAAGGTAACTGGCTGGAAAACCTGGGGTTTCCCTCATTTGCATTTAAAGACTCCTGGGCAGCAGCCATGTCTTTGTAGCAAGAATAAAAGAGACATTTTAAAGATAGTAATTGTCACCCCATGTCACTGAGCAGCCTGCATCACTGTGAGGTTAAGTGAGTGTAGGAGACATTACAAGAGATGACACACCCTCCTCTGTTCTGCTTCCTCACTTTAAACCTGGGAGGAATTCCCTCTTCTCTCTTTTTTTTCTGGAATTGTCCTTGACATCATTCTCCAAGGTTAACCAGTGTCTCTTGCATTCCATGATGACCTCAGAGGATTCAGCATGTTCGCTAGCAAAGGCCAGAAAAGCAGGCTCCATTGGAAGCAAATGAAAATGTGTCTGAAGTGAAATTCAGGAATGTTGATATAATTAAAGAATGAAGTAAACGGTATTTTAAAAATACCTTTGACTCCAGAAACGACTTTATGAAAACATTTTCACAGGATCTGATCCGTGTATTCAGTGCAACCCGTATGTAACTCCAAGAATTCCCGGCAATAGGAGAGCAGCAGAAACTTCACTCTACTCACCTGTTTCGATAACAAATCAAAGAATTGTGACAGTTAAATCATACTTTCAGGCAAGTTTCATGGATTCCATGTCACACAGAGATTCTTCCGAATGAAACAGATCAAGCAGTTACTCATGCACGGGCCCCATCTGAAGGCATCTACTTGTGTCCAGATGGGTGTGAACGAGAGCTGAAAATGGTAACCCACGTGAAAAAGACAGATTCTGAATGACTCACAGTAAAATGGTGAAGTGAGGTTGAAGGGGACAGACAGCAATGAAATGATCGAATTTGGGCAACAGGGTGAAAATTCTTGGTGGAGCATTTCAATAGCTTTTGAACCGAGGAGTGTTCCTTTTCTCCTTAAAACCTGAAGGTAGAGCTCCTCTGACTGAGCCAAAGCTAAATGAAAGAGAAGCAGGAATGTTTTCTGACGTCTTTCTGTGATGGTGGTCATAAGAATGACAATGCCAACCAATTGTGGAGTGAGTTTCTATATCACGACAGGTATGTTTCTTTTTTAAAAATATTTTATTTATTCATTTTCAAGCAGAGAGAGAGAGAGAGAGAGAGAGAGAGAGAGAGAGAGAGAGAGAGGGAGAGAGAGAGAGAGAGATCACCAGGGCCACCACCTTGTGAGTCTGGCATATGTGGGTCCTGGGGAACTGAACCCGGGGCCTTAGGCACTGAAGGCAAGTGCCCCAACCTCTGAGCCATCTCTCCAGCCCAACACGACAGGTATGTTTCTAACCAACTAGAAATCATGACTTTTATGAGTTCAACCATTTTTTTTACTATATGCTTGAAATCATATTTCTGAATATTTAAAAAGCAAGAGCTGTCTACTTATCTACACTGCTAAGTATTTAATACCACCCAACACAGACTCTGGAAGGAAATAAGTGCTGAGTAAAGGTCTCCTGAATCAGAGCTTTGCCAGTGATTATGAATGAGGGCCTGGGACACTAAGAGAAGACTTGTCCTCTGGAATAAATGCAGGATGGTGATTTGTTCTTTGACAAATGGATGGGGTTCATTCTGTGTCCTTTAGCCTTTCTGCAGTTATCAACACGGGCCTTAAACAATATGCATCTTGACAATACAGAAGGTTGATGTTTGAAAGGACTGGAGAAACTCCCTCACTTGATTCAGCATATTCATCTATTGAAGATGATACGAAAGAAAGCACTTGCTTCTCAGAGGCCAGGGAAGCAAGCTATGTCTGGGTGCCATTTCTCATGGACTGTATGGAGGTGCGGGCAGTTTGTCCATAGCTTCCTGCTGGCTCTCTAACAGATTGGGGAGCATCCTGCTGGACAGTGAGTGACTAGAACCCCTTCACCCCATGGCTTTCACTTTGATTGTGTGCACTGAAGTCACCTGGGAATTTTGGTGCCAGCCTTATCTTAGAAAATTAAATAAGAATCTGTGTGCTGTGCAGGCTGTAAAAAGTGTGCCAACTTTAGGTTGAATATCAGGTTGAGATCCATGGTCTAATTATGCTCACCAGGCTGCATCCAGCTAATAAAATGTGTGCCCTAAGCTAGATGTATTAATATTCTCCAAAGAAAAAGAACCATTACATGAAATAATAATAATAATAATGTAATTGTAATAAATTAATAGCATAATATATGTTCCATGTATAATATGAAACACTATTTCAATAAGGCTTTTAGGAAATATAAACCAATTAAATGTAATATAATTGTATTAATTATATCATTAATTAATGTATAGAACATAATAAGACAATTATAATTATAATAACAAAAATAAATGGTAATCTAAAGTTATTTTAGGATTGGAACTTTTTATTAGGCTGGTTCCAACTAAAAGAGTTTTGTTTTAAACTGGATGTTTCAGTTAAGCTTCTGCAAAGAAACAGAACCAATGATATTATACACAGTGCAATAGAGTAATAATGTAACACCATTATATTACACGTCACTGTATATGTGTGTGAGCATAACGTGTACTGTACTCTGCCAGTGTTTTCTATGGAAACCATTCTTGGAACGTTCATTTAAACAAAGTCACAATGTTTCTGTGGTAAGCTTCAGATCCTCTTATAAACTAATGCGCATAGTGAATCCTTCCCACTCTCTCCACTACTACTGTGTGACTGCAGGTGTGTCTTTGTACGTCTCTGGCTCACAGTTCCCTTATGGGAAATCCCAATAGAATCCTCACAAAGCTATCTAATGCACAGAAAGGTGTGTGGTGTCTGGCTCGCAGCACTTGATGGGAGGTGATATAGAATGTGTTTCTTGAGACAGAAGCAGTCCAGTCTCCTGAGCTGTACTAATGCTCCCATATTTATAGGCAAGAAGAGTTACAGGACACAAAGCCTCATGAATGATGCGTTTAATAAAAACAAGTTCTAGAGAAGAAATTGATGAACTGCTGTTTTATACAGACAGCATAAGATATAATTGCTTCCTAAAGTTAGATTTCCAGACTTAGCCCAATGAAGTATGAATTTCAGACAGGTAAGAGAAACATACGCTTTAATATAAATTTTAACATCAGCCATGATTATGATAACCTTATTAGTTTTTTATTGGAAGTCTCCATTTGATGGTTGTCCTCTATTCTTCCAGACCATCCTATCCAATAGAAAAAGCTTCCAGTTCAAAGAAACAAATAATCCTATGATTGGGGGGGTGAGAGAAAGAGACATTAAAAACAGTGGTTCTCACAGTATGATATAGGGTTCCCTCAAAGATCCCTGAGGTCAGCGCTGTTTTCAAAACAGCACTGAGAGTTCCAGTGCCTGCTGCACTTATTCTTTAACAGATTTATGATGGAATTTTCCAGTCTACAGGACATGATGACATCATGGGTATCACTAATGGAATGTGCAATGGAGTAATCTTGTAGCTTCAACCTTGCTCAGATTTAATTTCAGATATGAAAAAAAAAATGATAGATAGAACCCTATTGCAAGAAAAGTAGCATGCTCTCTAGGGGCTTAGGTCATATGATGGGCATGTCTCTGAGGAAGTTTCCAGAAATATTTGAGGAGGAAACACCATCCCATCCAGACTGAATAGAAATGAAAGACAGGAGGGAGCCTGTGAGTACCAGCATTCAAGTCTCTGCTTCCTGACTCTGCACACTATGTGTTCAGCTGCCTCCAGCTCCCACTCCACACAGAAGGTACAGTCTGTCCTAAAGGTGGAGGTTGGGGCACAGACAAACTCTGAGTCAAAATAGACCCTTCCTTCCTTAGATTACTGTTGTCAGAAGTTTGGTCTCAGCAACGAGACAGTACCTAGTGCAGAAAGGAAAGATGTTTTTAGAACAAGGAGTTTAAAGAATACCTCTGGACAGTGTCCTCACACTGTGACTTTTTTCCATTTGTTCTGCAGCCTGTCCTTGAAGCTACTGCTTGCATTTTTGGTCACTATGTTGCATTGTGTAGGAATCATGTGACAGAACTTCTTTATAGGAGACTAATCAGAAAATCCAGGAAAGGACCCAGTCCATCTCCAAGCAGGTTCACCTCAGTTTCTTTCTGTCCTGGTTAACAACCAGAACCCCAGAGGAGGCTGGCTTCCCTGCCTGACCCAAGCTCCTGTGGGTCCGTGGCTTAGTGGGGGAGTTGCAACGTGCATCAACTCTCTGTTTGTTCACGGAGATGGGAGAACAGAGGCTTGGAATAGCTGTGAGCCGACGAGAGACAGAGACTCTCGGGATACAGCCACAGTGGGACAGATTGTTTATTGTAGAGATAAAAGTTGTTTATATAGAGGAAAAGGCAGAGGTAGGGGCATTGGCAGCAAGGGGATTGGTAGGGGCAGGATCTGTGGACATCTCATGAGTTGATTGGTAGGGGCCAGTACCCTTTGGATGCCTAATTTGCATAGATAAATTGAGGGGGCTACATGACTCTAGACATATAGATCAGAGGAAATGTAACCTTATTGTTTAGGTTTGTTATTATAGCTAGACTGAATTTAGGCCTTGAATTGCCTGCTTATCTCAGGGCACAACTGTGGCCTTCCTGGGAGCTGGAGTTTCCAGGATTCACTGGAGATTATCCGGGTCCTCAGACTCGCCTCCACTTCCTTAACAGAAGGAGACAGTCCCGGAAGCCTCCTGGTCTCAGCAAAACCCTATATCCTTCATGCCTTTTAGCAGGATACCACAAGCCCCCTTCTTAACCACCCCTCGAGTGACCTGTTCCTGCTCCAATAAAATGCCAAATGATGGGAAAGCTCGTGAGGGTGACCTCCTTGCTGAAGAGTTTTTACTCATTTAATAATAACAAATGCAGCTCATTTCTCAAAATAACACTTGGGAGGCTGAGTTAGAAGGATCATCAGGAGTTCAAGGCCATCCTGAGACTACATAGTGAACTTCTGGTCAGCCTAGGCTAGAGCAATACCTTATCCTGAGAAAAACAAAACAAGCAAATGAAACCTACTCTTTTGGTAAAAATACGATTCTCTGTTGATTCTAGGATAACCTATATGACAGCACACTGTGCATCCTTGCTACTGAAAGCTGTGGTGGAGTGAAATGTCAGGCCTTAGGTGGTTAGAACAAGGGTATGAAAAGTCTATTAACAAAGATAGGAAAACACACTGAGATGTGCTTACTGTCTTTGTTCTTTGACTTTTAAAAGAATATTGGCACTTATGCTGTACAGAGACAATGATGATAGTGATCATTTATGAAAATGTATTTTCCAATAAGCATTCATTGTTAAAATAGTGTAAAAAGCTTCTGTACAGACAAACATACCATACACAAAGCCAACAGGCCCTTATCAGAAAGTATTCACCAGCTACACCACAAACAGAGGACTAATATCTAGAATCCATAAAAAACTAAAAAAATTAAGTAATAGCCCCCCCCAAAAAAAAACACTCAGAAAGTGGGCAATGAACTGAATAGGGAATTCACAAAGGGGGAAATGCAAATGGCCAATACTCACTTAGGAACATGCTCAACATCCTTAACCACCAGAGAAATGCAAATCAAAACAGCTATGAGATACCACCTTACTCCAGCTAAGATGACAATCATTAAAAAAATCTACCAACAACAGATGTTGGCATGGATACAGTGAAAAACGGACCTTTGTGTACTGCTTGTCAGAATGCAAACTTGAACAACCAGTATGGAAATCAGTGTGGAGGCTCCTGAAAAAGTTGCATATAGTGTTACCAAGGGACCCAGCTATCCCTCTACTGGGCATCTACCCTCAAGGATCCTCTCACTTCAGTACAGAGACATTGGCTCAATGCTCAATGCTCAATTCACAATGGCTAAGAACTAGAGTCAACCCGGATGCCCATCTCTGGACAAATGGATATCAAAGTTGTGGTATATATAGACCATGGAATTCTATTGATCAGTAAGAAAAAAATGACATTATGAAATTTTCAGGAAAGTGGATGGACCTAGAATAGATCATACTCAGTGAACTCACAAGAACAGAGAGACCAATGCTGCATATTCTCCCTGGTCTGTGGTTTCTAATCAGGATCAGCTTGAATTGTAAGCAAAGCTGACAAGCAATAAGAGAGATGGATAAATGTCATATTTTCTCTCCATGGACACTGTGGGTCACAGCGCTGGTGGCTTTCCAAGTGTCATTCTTTCCACGGGGCTGGGTGGGCAGGACGAGAACTGACAAGAGAAGAAAACTCTTGGGATGCGGCTGCCATGGGTGGGATGGGCAGATATTATTTATTATATGTGGAGAGGTCATATTTATAGAGAGGAGAAGCCAGGAAAATTAGAGGCATGGTAGAGCAAGAGGATTGGTTGGGGCAGGGTGGTAAGTGGGCACCTCACAAGTGGATAGGCAGGGGCTAGTAACCTGTGAATGCCTAATTTGCATAAATTGAGGAGCTTGCTCAGCCCTGAGTGGCAGGAAGTATGTGATTCTAGACATGGATTCCATGGTGGCAGCTTATGGAAGAAACTGTCACCTGGCACTGTCACCTATTGTCCAGCACAGCTGGGGTGAGAACACAGGGTTCACTGTGGCTTGCTAGGGAGCCCAGAGCTTTAGGATCAAGGGAGGAGGGTGGCGAAATGAGTCTCTGCAGAGAGCCACCTGGGCTTCAGCCAATCTCAACTTCCCTTAACCCCATATCCTCTGGGCCTTTTTAGCAAAGTTCCACAGATAAATAGGATGGAAGGGCTTGGGGTGGGTGGGATTATAGGGTGGGGTGAGATACACACAAAACTAAATCCAAAATGAATTTGTACCATAGAATCCTTACTTGTGGACAGTAGTCTAAAAGATATAATCCTCCAAAGGAATACAGGGTATCGTCTGGTAAGAAGGGCCCGGAAGAGGGTGTGATGAAGCCTACCTAACCTTAATACATTTGGTGCTGGCTTATAACTCCCAGTATCAGAAATCAGTTATTACCCTCATTGAGCTATTGATTGGAAAGACCTATGAAGTCCTCAAAACAAGACAGGCTTCTGTCAAAGCACTTGACTAGCTGCCTGTTGTAAAAGACAAGACCCTATTGCTGAAGACACCACAGGCGGCCAATTCAAAACATCAAGATACCTGGCTGCAATCTGGAAGGAAGCCAGTTCCCATATAGTTATCCCCTAAAATGCTGGAAAGCTCTACATGAGCTGACAGGGGAAATAGGCCAACAATCCTGTGAGAAAACAGGAGACACTTCATGACAAGCTATACACATCCGTGCAATAGCAGCATTCAACCTTGATGGATAATCAAGGCTCTCTGACTGGCTAAGAGATCTACTCAGTATCAAGGAATCCATAGCTGGAACTGAGATCCAAGCCTAAGTCCTATAGAGACCAAAGGGAAGCTTCTATTAATCACGTGCCTAAAGAGAGACTACACATGACAATCTTGCCAAATTAACAATGCTTGTCCCATTTGACCTATGCTGATCTCACTTTCTGCTTGTGTCTTCCAGAAGGCAGTGAGAGCGGGGGACAATGTAATTCCACCAACAAGACAAGAAATGATAGCTGACTCCATGACAGGAGATGAACCCCCCGCAACACATCAGCTAGGGCCCAGGTGAAACCACAGAGGAAGTGGAGAGATGAGCAAGAATTCTGCTTCCACAGCCAGCCTGACAATCTGTGCCAGGATGATGGAGACAGACACTGAGGACACTCAAATGTTTCAATGCAGAAATCTAGAAGCTTCTAAGAGCTCAACACTAAAGTAAACTTAAAACTCATCCACCATGACTCATGGAACTTTGTGGAGGAAGGGCAGAGGATTGTAAGAGTCATAGTGGGGGAATATCTAGAGTCATTGTCCCCCCACCACATAGATCTCAATCCCCATGGAACATTCCAGCAATCCCGAGGGTCCATAGGATAATGGGGATAGGAAGGACGGAAACAGAGGTACTAACACATGACTTATTTAAACAAACTTTCTACTTAATAAAAAATATGAAATTTTAATTAAAAAAAATAAGTGTAAATAAAGGAACTCCTATAAGTGTAAGCTCCTCTTGACACATAGACAGCATTAGTATTCTGCTCTTCCAGATGAGGAAACTAAAAAGGAGAGAAGGTATGTAGTGCCCTGAAGTTGTAGGTTTCTTTTCCTAAACAGTAGTTAGAATTCAAACACAGACCTTACAAAACCCATGATCTTAGCTTTTGTATTCTATGCCCTCCTATTGTGTTGCACGTGCCTGTTATAGGAAATTTGGATACTTTTGAAAAATATGTATGAAAATACAAAAATGATAGCAAAACTCTCTCATGTATATTATGATTTACTTTAGGAGGAATTCATATTCATGAAAGTATTTATAATGTGTTCAGAGTTCCGTTTTTCACTTACCTCTATATTTCTTGTTTCCATGTACATTTCATGCCCTCTTCTTGCACATTTCACTTATTTTCTCAATATAAATGCTACTTCAACCAGCATCTATATCTAGCTATATCTACACCATCAATATCTATGTTCTTTTACTGCATCTGTAATTACATTACTTAGCCTAGATGCCGTCAGAGAATCATTCTATTTTCCCACCAGAAATGCTTGAGAATACCTCTTTCCTTCCAACCTTGATTATTATACTGAACAGTTTTATTCTATCTGTCTTCTGATAGGTGAAAAATGACTTCTTAATTGATCCATCTATTTCGAATACAGTTAGGAAATTAAACCAAATTGGGTCATTCTAGAATTATTCAATGAGCACACATTGGGCATTAGATAGAGACCTCATTTCTTTTCTCATGCATTAACCATTGTGGGGAAAATCATGTCGCATTTTCTAAACCATCTGCATATTTTCCTGTTAGGTCAACTCTAATCCCTTAACACACGGGCCTGCTACTGTGTGGTGAATAAACATGATTTCCCTGGTCATAAAGGGAATGAGAATGCCTGCAATTTAGCACCGTATAATTAAGTAGCACACGTTAGAAGCAGTATGAACAGTATATATATATATATATATATATATATATATATATATATATATATATATATATATATATATATATATATATATTTTTTTTTTTTCTAATGGTCTAGACAACAAGCTTCTCACCATTACAATCTGATTCTCCGTGAATGATTGGCCTGTAAGCCATTCCCTGCTGTGCTGAGTCAAACAGTCAGATATTTTTAACTCTGGCTTTCTTTTTTCAAACTGTCTAATTGGATTTTTCTAATCTGTTATTAGACGGAAATAGCAAACTGGCACTGCAGGAAGGCTTCCCGTATTCTATTACGATGTTGCCAGAGTTCTGCTAGATGTAATCACATTTCATTCATAAAGATTAGCTAAAAATTAAGAAGGAAACAGATTGTTCCCAATTGAACTGGCAAGAACACAGTGGAAGATTCTGATCGTGGAGACAGCAGGATGGGGTGAGGGGTGTGGTAGAATCTGCTTGCATGTAACCAAAACAACAAAAATTCCACAGAAGGGGGGTGTGGAGGGGGGCACGGAAGGGGTTCAGGGGCACTGGACCATGGCCTTCAGACTTCTGAGATCTTTAGGTATGAGCTTTGTGGTTCCTGGTTATTGTGGGCATTGGACTATGGCCTTCAGAATCTGAGATCTTTAAGTATGAGCTTTGTGGTTCCTGGTTACTGTAATTATTATTATTAATTTGTTAGCATGGGATAGCAACACCAAAAGTCACCCACACTTGGACATTGCTCAGTGTCCTCCTTCCACCAAAATGTGTTATCAAAATGTGCTTCAAGAAACAAAGGACAATTTTCCTTTCTACCTAGGAAGCAGGAAAGAGAAGATTACAGTAGTTAGAGCACTGAGGAGAATGCAGTCAAGTGTGTACCCTGGCTGGCCAAGGTCAGAGATGTGGGCTAGTGGCTAGGTCCAGTCATTTCAGCAAAATCATCACAGTAGTAATTCTAGTTATCAGAGGGCACTGTCCTGATTCAATAATTCCAAATCACTACACAAAGGACAAAGGAATAGTCATCAATACTTAAGGAGAGAGAGAGAGTGAAAAAAACCAAGAAACGTTAGTCTTCATTAGGTATGGTCTATGGATTTAAAATACTTTTCAAAAAAGGAGGATTTTATAGAGGTATTTTGTCATCAGTAACCTTCATTTTTCTCTCCTCTGCTTTCCCTTCCTTTATTTATCCAATAGGTGCTTAGAAAAAAATTTGAAAACTATTTATTTTTCCTGTTGAGCTGGTATAGTTCCTGATATGTGCTGCACATTAATCCCTTTGTTCGTTTTCAGGTGAACAGTTTACAAATATTTTCTCCCATTCTGTCAGCTGCAGTATGATCATTTTGTCCTCTGCTGCACAAAGCTTTTCAGTTTGATGTAATCCCATTTCTCTATTTTTAAATTATTTATTTATTTGCAGGAGTGTGTGTATGTGGGGGGTGTATGGTCCAGGGCCTCTTGTAGGTGTAAACAAACACCAGATGCTTACAGAAAAACCACTTTTTGTTTCCAGCTTTAAGTGGGTAGTTTGGGAATTACATCCTGGCTGGCAGGCTTTGCAAATAAGTGCATTTAATTGAGGATCCATCTCCCACCATCTGTCTGTTTTTGTTACAGTGGTCTGTGCTCTGGGGTCGTATCTGAAGCACTCTTCACCTGTTCCAATGACCTTGTAGAAGTAGTGAACAGAATGATGGGTCTATAGGCTGGGCAGTATGGGAGATGGGGAGAGTACTGGTCAGAGGCATGAGGTATAGTTCTATAGGGGTTATGTGGACACTAGTGTGCTCTCTCTTAGGAAGATGACTCTGAGTAACAACAATGGACTTCATATTTTTAAAAAGGTAGAGGAAAAGGCTTTGAATGTTCTTAACATAAAGAAACGATAAGTGGTGGAGGATATAGATTTACTAATGTAAACCTTATACAAGGTTTACATGTATCAAATTATTACAATGGCACCCCATAAATATATAACACTGTCATGTTTTTATCAGTTGAAAAAAATTTCAATTAAAATATATGTTTTAAGACAGGCATAGTGTCACACACCTATAATCTCAGAGCTTGTGAAGCAGAGGCAAGAGGATTGTCAGCTCAAGGTAAGTTTGCATTGCTCAGTGCAACCCTGTCTCAAAATTTTATATACATGGTGGGGCTGGAGAAATGGCTCAACAGTTAAGGTGCTGGCCTGCAAAACCTAACAAGCGGGGTTCTATTCCCCAGTACCCATGTAAAGCCAGATGCACAAAGTGGTGCATGCATCTGGAGTTCATTTGCAGTGGCTGGAGGCCCTGCAACACGCATTCTCATTCTCTTTCTCTCTCTCTCTCTCTCTCTCTCTCTCTCTCTCTCTCTCCCTCCTTCCTTGCAAATATAAATAAAAATATTATATATATATATGTGCATATATACATTTGAATGTATTTTAGCATATATATATATATATATATATATATATATATATATATATATATCCATGTATCTCCTCCATGCCTTTTACCTCAAAGGGTTTCCCAAGAGCCATTACAACCTGAAGACTGTTCAATACTGTAATATGGATACAGAACATGGGGGAGGGAGGCAAATATCACTGGGCAACACTATGTCAATGAGAGACAGAGAGAGAAAGAGAGAGAGAGAGAGATCACAAAGTAGTTTTCTTTCCCTTTGTAATAAAACTGGTTCTATTATTTTAAAACACTTGTGGTTCTCACGGTGTTTTGCATCAGATTTAATTTGTGCATTCTATATTTTTGTTTCTCAAAGCCTAACTAGAGGGAAGTGGTCAGCACCAAGTACCTGCAGCCTCTCAGATCACAGTTCTCACAGTTTCAGCCATTCTTGCATTCCTTGGGAACAGTACAGTAACAGGCAAGGCCTTCTTATCCTGGTGGCCCATTCAAGGAGGCCACGACTCTGTTGTTACCGTTCCCATTCACAATGTAGCAGAGGTACCACTGTCGGCATGATGCAGAAAAAACATACAATATTGATTAATGTCCTTGCATTTTATTTCTCAGGTAAAACACGCGTTTTTCTTTCCCTATCTCAATTTCCTTTTAGAAAAGTTTTGTCAATATCCTATACATCTCATCTAGCTTCACTTCTGTTTCTATCATCTGTGATCAGAGAATCACTGAGAAAAAGAAAACATTGCTGGGTAAGGTTCTTGAAATAGCATGCATTGGCCATTTTTGTTCAGTTAAGGAATATAGAATTGACGACATCAAAAACATTTTGAAAATTTAAATATTTTTTGTGTTATGAAACAGGGTCTTAGAACTCTTTATGTAGCACAGGTTCACCTTTGGAGTAACTTAGAACTTCTTACTATTCATTGCACTACAGAAAGATGGACAAGAGGCCTTTTGTTTTATTGTTCTATGTTACAAATAAACATTAAATTAAAATGATGGGAACTTTTGGCTGTGTTCTCATTCTAGCTGATTATCCTTTTCCTCATGCAGTCCATAATTATGTGAAATTAACAAGTGGATTAATATACAGCAAACAAATTCATTTCAATAAGACTGTTTTCAAATGAGTAATCTCAAAATACTCTATAAAAATTTTCTCCAACAAGCAGAAGAGGGTTGGGATGGAGGATAGCTAGGAAAGCACTTTTCTCGCACGCACCCACTAGGCCCTGTGTTTGACCTCCATACAAACTGGGAATTTGGCACATGCCCACAATCCCCATACTCAAGAGGTTCTGACGTTAAGACCATTTTTGAGTATACAGTGAATTTGAAGCTTCACAAGAAATTGTCTCACAAAAACAAAAACCAACCAACTAAGAAAGTACAAACACACCCACAAACACTCCCCCTACACACACACCCCAACAAAACCAAGTAGAACATTTACCACAATAAAAACAATCAATCTTGCTCCTGGGAAATCCAGGTGGACTTCTCCCCCATCAACTGATGACACAGAGTTGAAGATTCAATGTCTTGAATGCTAAGTTCATGACACACCTAAATTGTTGAATTTGACACAATGGACAAATTCAGATATTATTTTCTAAGTTCTATTATATTAAAAGTTGGAAGTTTTTCTTCTGTATTTATGATACTAAATAATAAGTCATATGTAAGACTCCAATTTTTGAGTTTCTAGAGATACTTGAACCCACACTAACTCTGAAAAAAGGGCTTGACAATGCAATGGACCATTTCATGTGAAATAAGTTTCTCAGCATTGGAGATTTTCAATTTAAAATGTAAGATCCAGTGCTAGGAATCTTATCTGGGTGTCCAAGAGAGGGTTGGACAAAAATGATTGCTGAATGGTTTTGACTTTGACTTCATGTTATTTAGGAAAGGCAACTGTCATAAATGACATCATTTCTATTCAAAAGAGGAAAACTGCACTGTCCAGAGCTGCTATCACAGACCCCCATTAGGAATTCAAGCTGGACTCTGCTTGAATAGGCCACACCAACCACACCCACCTACTTATCATAACTCTTCCTGAAACACTACTAACATGGCAATAAAAGACCAAAATGACTCGATACAAAGCCAAAACTGTAAAACAGGAAACTTACCACAGGATAAGATTTTTAAAAAGATGTCAAATCCAAGAAGAAAAGTAACTGATGATCATCAGCTTATCAGTTAGGGTGGAGGGCTCTTGAAAAGGAGGCACCAGCTGACAGGTTGAATATGCGCTACGGTTCTCACATCATACTCAAGACAGACTCATGATTCAAAGCAACAGATGTCTAGGAAGGTGTACATTTGGGGAAGAAAACAAGTGAAGTAGTTGAAAATCTGCATAAGATGTAGCTGGACTGTGTAGTTCCTCTCAGTTACCTTACTTCCAAATGTCTCATATGACCATTTCTCCCAGGAGAGACTGGACTTGAAATGGAGTCAGCAAAGGGATACCTGTCACACAGCAGATCCAACAAGTAAAATGTGAAGAGAGGGGTTAGAATGGTAATGGTAGTTGATGGGAATTCAAGGGTAATGTCCAGTTCTCCAGTTTTAGAATGTCTGTCTTCAGACTCAGAACTCTCCCATTGGAAACTAGCACAACGACTGGACTCAGAGAAAAATGGTAAATAATCAAAACAGGTCTTCTAAAAGACAGATTTCTAGTGCTGCGGATGCACACACGCCTTGCTCTTGAGTCTCAATGGATGTCTGATAGATCCATGAATTGAGAAGAGTCTCCAGCTGGTTGTGGTGGCACACGCCCGTAGGATATTGCTGAAGAGGAAGAGGCAGGAGGATCATGAGAAGAGTCTCCATTAGGAATGAGAGAGGGAAAATGAAAGGGGAGGAGGGCAAGCAACTTTGAGCAAACTAAGGTTATATAAAGATCAGACAAAACATTCATACTAAACACTCAGAGATGAGAAAGAAGGTATAGATTCCGAAACCAGGACAGTGTGTGACAAAACAAGAACAATCAGAGAATGATAGAAAGTGACCTTCGAAATTAAATGTCTGTAACAGAAACATCAAGAGTAGCAATTAAAACGAAACTGAGATAGCTTCTAAGAATTTAATCTGAAAAAACATTTTTGAAAAATAGAATAGTCCAAAGACTCAATGGCAAACTTGTAGGAACCATAGCCAGTGAAAATGTTAGAGGAAATTATCAAAGAAATATACCAATAATAATCATGAATGTGTCTGCTAAAAGCTAAATTGATGAAAGAACAAAATGTTTATTCTTATTAAATTTTAGCACCCTTGAGATTAAAGAATACCCAACATGTTTTCATAAAGAAAGGTAAACATAAAGCATTAGGAACAAGAATGTCATGGTACTTCTCAGAAACAACACTGGAACGAAAAAAATACAGTAGAGAAAAGTTGTCAAAATGCTGAGGGAAAATGACTTTCAATTTTTATTTTAACCCAAATATCCATCAAGTGTGAAAGACGATCTCAGACAAGTAAGGTCTAAAAATACATTTGTTTTATATGCTTATTTGGAAGCTGTTGAAGAATGAGTTCCATGGGGGGCAAAACAAGGCAGGAAAAGTCAAGAGATGGGGACAGGAAGAGGGTAAGGAAAGAAGTCTCAGGAAATTAACGGGACTGCAGTTTTGCAGCAGCCCTGGGAAGTATCTGGTTGACATTAGAACATTCCAGAAGGGCCCATGGAGATGAAGGAGAAAGGCCCAACCATAAGGAACAAAATGTAACTAGGTGAACTTTTTTTGACAGGTATATAACAACAACAAAAAAAAAAAAAAAAAACCCTTAGAACAAGTAGGAAACTTTCATTGGGGTCATAGAGAAAGAAGCAGGCACATTAAAAATCTGAAGCAATCATTAACTCCAGAAAACATGAAGGCTTGCTCAAGCTAAGCAGAGGAGTGCCATTCCCTGCTTGGCTTAGCAATGAGCAAATCTGTCATAGTACAGTGTAAATACTAAATTTAAGTGAAGACAAGATGCTGAAAGCATAGAAGAAAGGGAAACAGAGTTTTGTGAGAACTAAGTAAGATTTCATATGGGGTGGGGGGCATGGGAGTATATGCTTATTCTACCAAAGACTTGGGAGCTGGAGTCAGAAGGATTGCAAGTTTAAGACCAGCCTGCGGGTATACAGTAAGACTCTGACTCAAAAATTTAAAAAGACATTTTATATACAAAACATTCAGAGACACAGTCAATAGTGAACATTTTCCTTCTTTTGTAAGAAAAGAAATATAGTTTAGGGGACAGAAAAAAGGCTTAAGATTAAGAGAGCTCTTTCACAAATTAAATTTGACTTGCTTAATTAGTTAGAGCACTGGTTATAATAGTGACCTCAGAAAATGTGTAAAACATCACATGACTTATAAAATCTCCAGAAGAAAGTAGATGCACATGTTTCTCCCTGTCTCTCAAAGTTCTCTATATTTCTAGATGCTGGAGAAAGATCTATTATGAAACCATGACATTTTCAGGCAATTGCTGTGTCAAATATCACCCTAAGGCTAGTTTAGTTATCTTGATTAGAAAACAATGCCCTTCACCAAGTACAGAATGATCAAGCAAGGATCTTGCCAAAAGCCATAAATACAAGCATTGTTTAAGCTGCCAAAACATTGCCCAAATCCTCATGCAATTTTTTGGCCTAGGAATATTCATTCATCCTCAGGAGAATCCTAAATGGTGTGTGTGTGCTTACTGATGGTGAAGTCCAAGGGAAATGTTCCCAGGATGTGGCAAGGTAAGAATCATTTTTCTGGGAAGTGGCCAAGCATTATGACAAGGATTTGCAACCTTTGGCTGCTCAAAATGTCAGAGGGCTCTGCAAGTCGAAAGCTGCAGAGAAGGGAGGAAAGTGATGGAACCACAGCAATTTAATTTACGAAGAACCAAATCTTAGGAAAGAAGTCGATGCCTTGATTCTGGGCCAGCCCTGATTTCTTCTTCTTCCTCTTTTTTTCCCCCCTTCAGTTTGTTTAGCTGAAATAGCTGGCCCAGTGTTCCACAATAAGCCAACAACGTATGCATTCCAGATGTGTATACTTGTGTGACTTTTGGCAAATCACTTAAAAGTAGACACTTCTAAGAGGTTAAAACCCAGTGGAACTTTACAGGTAATCTGATTCAAACTCTCACAGTTTAAGTAACTGAGTCCTTGGAGGTGATAAACTTTGCCCAAGGCATTGTCAGGAAAATTCAGAGCCCCTTGTGTCCAGGTAAAGTCCGTGAATGTGCAGGCAACATGGAGTTGACTTGCCGAGGGGGCCTTTAAACAGAGTTGATATTTGAGGCAGTGGGTGCAAAACCCAGACAGACCCTCAGGAAGAGGCTGAACACAGGAGGCTTCTGCAGATCACCTTGTCCACAGGTGTGAGAGCATGTGTTTGTAGGCCAGAACTTTTTATTTTTAAATCTCAGAATAAGCATGTTCTGGTCATATAGCTGAAATTAGCATTACAAAGGCAGAATCTAGCAATTTCATTCTAAAATCTCAAAGGAGTGAGTATAGGAAATAGAATAAAATGTTATAAAATGAAAGGAAGCCTATGAATATGTTATTGGTTCATAGATTTTGAGTCTATTTATTGAGACATCTTGTTTAATACTCATGTATTTATTAGATTAAATGATTTTAAAATTCATTGCTCTATGATGGTATCAAAGATGGAGATTTGTCTTGAATTCCAAACTCCTTATTTCTTGTTGGCACCCATGATTTGGAAGTGAAGAGTTTAATGAAAACTGCTCCCAGAGCTGCTCTAAAAGCCATTCTGATTGGTCAATGACTGGATCTTTTACATGAATTGGGTAGCTGTGCTTGAACACCCAACCTTACATCTACATTTACCATCAATTATTGTGAATCTAAAGACCAGAGCACATATGATGAAAACTGTTCTGCTATTGGAAACCCTCATCTGATTATCACTGGGGAGGGGAGCCTGAGCACGTTCATGGTCATCCATGACTGTCTCTTTCTCCCTCCAGAGTTGCTCAGGCACTAGGAGTCCCTGGTTTCAGCAATCTCATCTGAGTCATCATGATGGTCCAGAGTATCACCAACACAAGACACACAACAAGCACTCAAAATGTGCTTCACAAACTGCAAGCATGTTTTTGGTTCCACTGCTTCTGGAACACGCAGACAACACAATTCACTGAACATTTTTTGTACAGAACTCTTCACTATCTGGCATTGTAGTGAAATGAGCCTTTTCATATAGCTGAATTCCTCTAGGATGTTCTAATGCATTTCGTTTTGTGTCTGTGTGGTTCTGGGGATGAATCCATTATGTCATGCATGCTGGGAAAACTCTCTCTAGTCCTCTTTGTTACTGGCAATTCATGGTCAAAGCAACTATTTTGCATGAAATATTATTGTCAAAAATAGTTCATACTTGCCAAACTTCTACAACACTCTTTTGACTATTTTAAAATTTCAAGGTCATAGTTACAACGGTTGATGTCTCAAGTTGGTCAATGGCATTCCCAGAGATTATTGTGGTTTCGGGGGTTATTTATGCCAAAGACTTAATGGCCTGATATTGATATGCTTTTTTATTCTTTAATTTACTTCTAATAGATTTTCTGATTCTTCCTCTCTAGTGCTGGTTTCTAATGTGAATTGGTAAACTAAACAAGTCAATAAATTAGAATTATGTCAGATAGACATGGGTTTTGGCTGATAGTCAGTACTTGAATGTTGACCTATTTTTAACTGCTTGTGGGTTTCTGAAACCTACTCCTTTACTTTGCATCAGACAATCTTGGTACCAAAGGAAGTAACCTCTTCCTTTCTGAAATGTATTGAAAATACTGTTAACAGTAAGGAAGCCCATTGCCCATGAATATTGTATCATATAACTAATATACAGAAAACCTGCCCTTTTAGCCCCTTTCTTTTGAAGTTTTGGATCAACAATTTTATACATGCATATAATGTATTTTGAGCAGAGTCCTCTCCCATCACCTTCTGTGATGGTTAAGTTTTGTTGTCAACTTGACCTTTCAAGTAATCTTGTGTGGATCTCTGAGGATGTTCACAGGAAGGCAGCCTCTCTGTAGGGGGCAGGATATAAAGAAGCTCAAACAAACTAGAAGTAAACCTCCTTTCCTGTGTGGGCAGTGCAGGAAGGAAATTCCAGAGACTCAGGAAGCCATTAAGTCTGGGGTAGGGCTGCAAGGCCCCAACCTAAGTCTATATAAAAGAGAAGAAATTCTCTTTGGCCCTCCTGCCTGTTTGCTGTTTTGTTTGTGTGATGGGTGATGGGTTTCTCTCTCTGCTTGGACCTGTGAAAGCGGAGCAGCCTGTTTTGCATTCTGGAACTTCCCCTGTATCTACAGCTACAAATAAATCCTTTCCTCCCATAACTGTGCCTGGTTTGAAGATTCATCCCAGTGGCGTGTGGCTGACTACAACTCCTCTTGTCATTCTCCCCATTCTCCTTCCACTGAACTCTTCTTCCAAACTATCCCCTCTTCTAACAATGCCACTCATTTCATAGCATTTGTGTGACCCTCTGAGTTTAATCAGTATTCCCTGCATGGACATGAGCAGGTGATGAATGAGCTAAACTCCTTGTAACATTAAGCCCCGTGTTCTTTGTATGTTTGAAAAATTTGCAATGTAATTATCTTCTGGAGAATAACTCTTATACTTTCACTAGCCATTTATTGGATATTTTTTCTTTGCTCAGAAAAGTGTAGAAAGGGCACAGTCACAAGGGAATGACTTCTTTTGTTTCCCGAATGACAGTGTACTATGGAGATGTGTTGTCCACTGGTCTTATTTTTCAAGGTTTGGAATGAAGACCACATCTGCACTTACTCCAGATGTTGAAGGAAGCACTGGGGGAACATTTGGTAAGAGGGAGGGCCTGAGTGCAGTGGTGCTGGAGGAATGTAGGTGAGCTATTCACTCCATCCTCACAGTGCTGCTGGACCCGACACTGACCTGTGTTCTCCCGATAGATGGGACAGGGAAGTCAGGTGGGAGTGGGGCCCAAGGAAACAGAGGAAGAGGTGGATCATCGTGCTTGATACTGAGGTGAAAAGGTCAAAACTAAGGTTTTAGAGATGGGTAAAAGGTTAGCTAGCTCTCAGGAAAATACAGCTCTGGAGCCCCACCCCCATGAGGAGTCTGTTCTCTCTGCTTTCTTTGGTGCTTACTTTAAAATAAGCTTTATTCTTTTAACCCCTCATTAAAAGATCCCTCCAATTTAAATACTCATTCTACCTGCTTTGCAAGACTGTGTAGAACTTTCTTCTAAGGTTACTTCCGAATTTAAAGGACACCATGATGAGGAGGTCCAGAACTGCAAAATTGGAGAAAATGAGATATTGGGTGATTTAAGTCAGAAAAATTTAGCTTTAAGGCTCTATAGTGATATTTATGACATAATTTTTTTAAACCAATAATTGGTTTCCACATGTCTGAAGTAAGCAGTAAGCAGAGTTCATTCCTAGGAAGTAAGTAGAATAGGCTTACCTACATTCAAGTCACAGAATATCACGTAAGGGACACATGACCATCATTATTTTTGTTAATAACAATTGAGACTTGGAGAGGTTACTTCTCTGAGTTCTTAGATTGTCTGGTACAGAGCAAAGAGACAGGCATGAAAAGCCAATGGAGGCAATAAAAGTAGGTCAACGTTAAAGCTGATGAGAACTGGCTCTTAGCCAAATCCCATTTCTACCTGATGTAAGATGGAACTTGGGTAGCAGGGTTGGAATGACAGAACTGCACACTCAGTGAACAGAAATCATTGGCTCACTGGGACATTAGCTTCCTAGGACTGGCACAGCAGACTGACCTGACTTGGGGTGGTTTCTACAACAGAAACCTCATGGTCTTGTCTTGGAAGTCAGAAGTTCAAGGTCAAGGGGTTGGCAGGGCCTGCAACGTGTGAGGGTCTCCAGAAGGAACTGCTCCTGGCTTTCCCTAGTGTTTGGCAGTTCTATGGCTTGTGGTAACATAATTCCAATTGTCACATGCCATTTCCCCTCTATATGAGTCTGCTTCTGTGTCTAAGATACCCAAGGTACTCCATTTTAACATGTCTACTTTTATTAAGACACTGTCTCCAAATCTTCTAGATGAGGCCATACCTTGTTACTGGGCTTTATGGCTCCAACATCCCTTTTGCAGGGTGGGTGTCCAAATTTATCCCATAACAATGGGCTGTATTGAACACAATTTCCCACCTCGCAGACTAGAGTGTTCTCCTATCACATTCCGTTTCTAATGTTTTACTGTTTTGTTCTGAATACAAGCCCCTTTCAACTGTAAATGATTTGAGGATTCTTTCCTTAGTATCAGCACTCCATTAGTGTAGATAATTAAAAGTTGATCGTAGGAGGCATTATTTTTCATTTCTAAAAGCCTACATTAAGATGGAATAGCCTTTTTCCTAGAAGGAATGGGGATAATCTATCACTTTGACACTGAGGGGAATTCCACATACAAAAACAGTAGATAGAAGAACAGCTCTGCATTGATACGATTCATTACCACCACCAGCAGCAGGGTCGCTGCCATGATGGCTACTATTTAACATCTACTCGGCTTTGCTCTTCTGAACTGGTGCCTCAAATGGGTAGAGCTCTCTTCCAAGGAATAAGGTAAGTGGCAATGAAAAAAAAAATCATTTCAACAGTCATTCATTCTTCAGCAAGTATTTAATTTTAAAAACTAATTCATGTTCCAGTCACTGTTCTAGGTTCCCAAGAGACATCAGGGAATCAAACAAAGAATTCATTTTGTTAAATAAATGATTTATTATGTTCAAAGAAGGGAAGGAATAGAGAGGGGTACAATGCACCCAATGCCCCAGTGGAGTTATTTTGTGTGCATAGTAGAGTATGTAAGTCAGGGTGGGGCTCTGGCATGGTGAATTATTGAACAGGGTGAGCCCTTAATCTGAAGCATGGGGAATAAATCTATGAGGGAAGAGTCCACATGAAGCAGGGACCTATATCCCATGTTCTGGAAACATTGGTGTCATGGTTTGATCCAGGTGTCTCCCACAAACAATTGAATGTGTTCTGCTAGATCAATCCTCAGCTGATGGCAGTTTGGGTTTTGCAACCTCGATGGAGCTGTGTTGTCAGGGGCGGGCTTATGGGGTTATAAGGCAGCTTCCCCTTGCCAGAGTTTGGCACACCTTCCTGCCACTGTTTGCAGTGCTGTGGCAGAGGTGATGTCCAGCCCTCTGCTCATGCCATCGTTTTCCCTGCCAGGATGGAGTCTCCCCTCGAGTCCGTAAGCCAAATAAACCCATTCCTCCACAAGCCACTTTTGTTTGGGTTCTTTCTGCGCAGCAACTAGAAAGCTGACTGCAACAATTGGCAAGGCCAGAATGGCCATGGATGACCGGAGCCTGAAGACAAGATTATACTGGACTCCATGGCCAGGTCTGATTAAGTTTGACATCTTGGCCTCTGGGAGCTTCCTTGACAATCTTTTACCTCCAAAGATGAAATGTTCTGCGCCTTGCTTGGCTCTCATTCCTGGCTGATGGCTAACAGTATTCAAATAGGCAAGAATTCTCAAGAGAAAGACAAATAGAGTTTGGTTGCTAGGCTATGCAGTCCTCTGCCTTTCCCATCTCCACCATGTGCCCCTTTATTTATATCTACTATTTTTAAAATAAACAGTTGTTTTCTGTTTTCAGTTGGCTGATCCAAATAGGTTGATACCCTGACACCTGTATTGAAGCCATGCAAACCCTTCTGTTAGGGACAGGTCTTAACATTCTATTCATGTACAAACTGGATGATGCTGATAGCTTGGGAAAGAACTTCTTCACATAAGAAGCCTCTAGTGTAAAGGGTGCTCTGGAGCCCCTTAGATCCAGGCAGCTGAAAACTGAAGATCAAATGACTTCATTTGGGGATTATTTCACGAATGCTTATATAATACATAGCTTTTCAAAGACAAAGATCCTGGTTCCATCTAGAGCAGAAGGAAATTTGTTGGCTGCCCAGTGTAGGTTTACTTATTTCTAAGGCTTCTGGTCAACTAGATAATTTGAGGGTTTGCTACGACCAGCTTTCCTTCCCTTAGAATGTATGGAGGGATCACCCAGTTCTTGTCTTTACCCCAAGGGAACTGGAATTTAGGGAACAGACTCACATGCTGACAATTTGTTACCTCTGCTCCTTTAATAATGAACTCTCCAGACCTTTAAACTGAGACCTGTGTTTTCTTCTAGTATTCATGTGACAGGTAACTTGCTGGTCTACGGGTTGTATAAAAACCGAGGTTTTCATGCCCACCCAAAAGGATTATCAGGAAATCTAAAATGGTAAGTGTTTGTAATTCTGTGCCGTTTTAAGAGTGAGAGTATCTTAATAGATTTCTTTGTTAGATTATTCTACAGATGTCCAGAAGTCTGGCTTTTCAGGGCACAAAGTAAAAATAAAGTTGAGAGCTGCAACTAGTGTTAATTGCTCTCACCTGCATGCATGTGGTAATTTAGGGGTTAAATGCAAAAAAAAAAAAGAAAAAAAAGAATGAACCAAGATCTCCCAGATGGTGCCTTTATTTGCACAAGTAAAAATTCAAGGTCTGATTTGCAATATAGAGCAGAGTGAATAAGAGTGTCATTAAGATCAGATTAATATCATAATTTGGCCTCAGATGCTGTCAAGATTATCTTGAGGAGTGTCAGACAATTGGAAGCATTTACACCTTTAGTCTTAAAAGTCTTAGGAGAAATGTGTGCCGGGGAGGAGAAAACTGTAGAGATAAATTATCCCTTTATTAAAATAAATTTTGATCAAATGACAGGTATATTTCCATAGGTGTTTTTAATGAGAGCACAGAATAATCCAGTCAACGGACACCTTGTTTATTCTAACCACTGTTGATAAATATCTAGTCAAATAAATGGATGGACCTTTCTCAGCTAATTTATTGCGTGAATATTGAATAGAGAAGAACAGAATACAAAAGGGGGAAGTTATAGGAGAGGCGATTTATAATTCATTAAATGGCCTGACTCAGCTATCATGAGCATTGACAGTGTTTTCTGCTAGGTAGTGGTCCTCTAGGTCTTTCTCGAACCTTAGCCACGCTGGTGACAAGGCACTAGTGAAAGCTCTGTGACTGGATCATGCCTATATGACCAAGTGAGGTTCTCAGAGGAATACGATGAATATGTTTGCCAATGCTTGTATAGGTTCTGCTTCTATAAGTGGTGCCAGTTGGAAGTCTATGGAGACTTCCCAAATCACAGATATGCCTAACTATTCAGCAAACAGACCTCAGTCCAAGTATGGATCAGCCACCTGGGTGACTTTATGACAGCAGAGATCATTTGTCATTTCTTCCCAAGTCAGAGATCTCAGTAACTCTTTTATTAGAAAAATATAGATTAAAAATAGCACAGTTGTTTGATTTCAGCATTTAGATAAATTAAGATAAAATACGATAAGGAAAGGTCTCTCTAAATTTGAGAAGTGATGACAATATTTAACATACCTTCAGTCTGACCTCAAAAGACTCTAAGGGACATCATAAGCACCATTTGCAGGGAGGCAAATGCTAGTCCACTCATACAGCCTCTATTTAACTCCTGGAAGAATGTATGAAAGTCAAGTAAAAATGATATAAAAAAAAGACAGCTTCACAATGGAAGTGGTTTTTTTTTTGCTAATATTCAATATCCTCTAATTCCATTGTTATTTCCACGTATGTGCATATGCCTCATTGGAAATTATGGCAACAGATGTCCTGGTAAGCAAATGAATCATTGTGGCAATTTGAATATTCCAGATGTCAAGGTGGTGGCATACTAGTGAGAGCATCGGTTTATGATGCAGAGAGTAACAGCAGGTGGTCTGGTATGATCAGCAGAGTCAGGGACAAGGGTTAGCTCTTCAGAGTATCTTTGGACATGTGTGGTAGGGGCCAGGCACAGAAGTAGGTGAGGTTCTGACTATATGCAAAGGATCTGATGCTTCACAAGTATTCTTTCAAAACCAAGAGGCTGAGGAAAGGCTGAGCAAAACCATCTGCCACAACCAAAATCCTCAAAGCAGACCCCAGATTCAGGTTTCCAGAGTGCCCTGTAAATCTTACTATTCATGTGAATCTCCAGGGGAGCCGGCTAAAAAGCAGATTCTGTTAAAATGCAAGCGATCTTGCTCAATGCAGGTTGTGGGTGGGACCTGAGTTGTTGATTTTTAAAAACATGTATTTTGTCTATTTATTTAAGAGAGAGACACAGAGAGAAGGAGGCAGGCAGAAAGGGAGTGAGTATGGGTACACCAGAGCCTCCAGCCCCTGCAAACAAACTTCAGATGCATGTGCCACTTTGTGCATCTGGCTTTACGTGGGCACTGGGGAATTGAACCCAGGCCATCAGGCTTTGCAAGCAAGTGTCTTTAGTCACTGAGCCATCCCTCTGACCCAGAACAATTCATTTTTAAGAAGCTCCCAGACAGAACTACACTTTGAGCAGTGAGGGACTACATTTCCCATGCTTCCACGGCACCTATAGCAGATGAGAACAGCCTGAGCTCTAGTGTATCGAGACGCGTGCCCACCAGCCAATTCTAAGCATCTTAGTTATTCATCTTCAAAGAGAAAAGTCAATTTCACAAATAAATTTCATAAAAAGGATGTCCAAGATGGAATCAGGACTAATTGTGGAGCCTCTTGGCAGACTATTGTCACTCATCTTGTTGTGAGGGACACCCCTGTGAAGGATCTCTTGTGAGGGACCTCTGTGGGGGATGTTCTGTGAGGGACCTCCTGTGAGGGATCACCTGTGAGGGATCTCCAGTGAAGGATCTTCTGTGAGGGATCTCCTGTGAGGGATGTTCCTGTGAGGGAACTCCTGTGAGAGATCTTCTGTGAGGGATCTCCTGTGAGGGATCTCCTGCAAGGGATCATCTGTGAGGGATCTCCAGTGAAGGATCTCATGTGAGGGATCTCCCGTGAGGGATCTCCAGTGAGGGATCTTCTGTGAGGGATCTCCAGTGAGGGATCTCCAGTGAGGGATCTCCAGTGAAGGATCTCCTGTGAGGGATCTCTGTGGGGGATGATCCTGTGAGGGATCTCCTGTGAGGAATCTTCTGTGAGGGATCTCTGTTGGGGATGTTCTGTGAGGGATCTCCTGTGAGGCATCTCCTGTGAAGCATCTCCTGTGAAGATCATTCTCTTGAGGGACACTCCTTGTGATGATGCTTGTGATTATAAACAACTATTTTTATGACAAAGTTTATTTCAGCTTACCATTTATCTGACTAGCTTTTCTAGTATCTAAGGGATCTTTATTTTTCCATTGGAGAAAGTGTGAAAGCCTTGTCATTAAATTTTTAGCAGTCCTCAAGGTGAGAAGACACCAAGAAGTCAATGTGTGAAAAAGTGAGACTCAAGGGGAAAGATGAGAAAGGCTGAATAAACACACTCTACTGGCCTGACGTCAACTTGAATTATCCTATGTCTTCATCTTCTAGTAGTAACTACAGCACTTAGGCTATATGGGTTTCCGTTTTCCACATATGTAAAATAAGCACATTAATAGCTCCTCTTTGAGGTTCACATTGTTGCAACCTTGAGCCCCAATTCTAAACATCTATTCTATTCTGCCTTGACTCCCAAGCTGGCTTGTTTGACTCCTAACAGCCAACCTAGTTTAGGACTAAAGCCTAAAGTAAACAGAACTTACATATTCAAATACACATACCATACAAAGAACACTCTGACATGATGAAATGCGCCAGTATTTCCTCAAAGACAGAAGAGATTCAACGGAAATACAATAACATCAATCCACTCTGTTACACATTTACAGAAACAAAGGTTGATTTTATTACTGGGTCACGTGTTGCATGTGAGTCTGTGTTTACAGAAATGAGGGAGATTATAAAAGGTGGAAATTTCCTCTGAGTAAACAGGCTCAGAAAAATAGCAAATATGCTATGGAATATCAATGATTGATTTATACAAAAAAAAGCTCGAAAATGCCATTTCCTGTGTAACATTAGGCATCGAAAGTAGATGAGTCCCTCAGAATCCCACTCCTCACCTCCTCTGAGGCCACCAAGTCTGGCTTCCCCAAAAAGTGTCCTGCAAGCCCATAGCCTCAGAATCTTACTGTAATGTACAAGCTAGCATCAGTTCTATTCTGAAAATTACATACATGACAGAGGCTTTAGGAAGAAATTTGAAATCTGAGTTCCACTCCTACTTGGAATAAAAATAAATAAAAGTGTACAGATCATATGCTACAGTCAAATATGCCTAATCATTAAACTACTAAACACATTTCTTTGGAAGAAAATGTCCTTAGCTCTACCAGATATATGTTCAATCACCAGATATTTTCCTTATTTTTTCCACAGAATTTTAGAAATATTGGGGGGAAATTGGTAGATACTCCAGTTTAAATGTTATCATGTTGAAAATTCTATTTATCACAATCCCTGAAATGTTATATGCTAAGTAAAACTTTGATCAACACAATACCAGTTCATCAAAATTCATGTATTTGAGATATATGTTAGACCTAGCTTTTGTTTGTCCTCAGCCAAAATAAAACATCAAAATATCAGTCTGGAATATTTTGTCTAAAAGTGCCTTCAGGAATATGAGGAAACTTTATTTTTAATGAGTTCTAATTATCAATCTAAACTTTCATAACCAATGCTGGGTGGAAAGCTAATTCACCATTTCTATACTACTCTAGAACATGATTCAGACAAGTGAAGATTAAAGATACAATGTATCCATATGTATAAAATATAAATAACATATGTAGTAAGAGATTTGCTAATTGCTCTATACTTTCAAGATACCATCACATTCTAAATGATTCAGCCTAGAAGTGTTAAGGAAACCATCTCTCAAATCGACATAGAGAGATCATTGTGGATGCCACAGAGGAGGTGACCTGAGCTGGGTTGCTCTCTGCCTCAGGAGCACTTTCAGCCCATGTCCCATGTTCTCAGGACATGTGGTGCAATCCTGTAGTAGCTTCTTAGAACTCCTTGGCCAGGGAGAGATAGCTCCTCTCTGATTTATAGGTAATTCCTTCTTCTCCTACCCTAAGTGTGATTCTACACAAGTACTCTAATTTGAGATTAATGAAGAGGAAATTTATTAACCTTGATGGCAATGGATGTCTGGCACTTGGTTAGTTATTTGATTTTTGTTTAGCGACGATCTTAAATCAGGAAATGCAGTGATGTTAACGTGGGAGGAAGGCCCGAGAGACAATGTTGAACATTTGCTCCTTGAATTTATCTGCATTCGCTGGCTGTCACTATCGATCTGACTTCTGGATCTTTCTAATCCCTGCAGCATTTTGCCTCAGGCAGAGCTGAAGGGCTGGGAAAAGAAAGAAAAAAGAAAAGAAAAATTGGAATATATTGTGTAGCTGGAACCAAGAAAGGAGCCTCAGAGATGGAAAGAAGGAAAAAGTAGCCTGGCCCCAGCTCTTGTTAGCAAGCCAAACTGACATGAGCTGAGCTTGGAGGGTTGGCTTTTACGTCATCGAATCCAATCCCAATGTGCACTTGGAGAAGAACACCCTTCCCCAAGCTGGACACCTGTTCTCCAGGAGACCATGAGCCACAGCTCCAGTATGCAAGGATCCTACGAACGTGTCCTCTCCTCTTTGCTGCTCACAAATTTAAGGGGATTCTTAACTCTCTTAAAAATGGAAACCTACTGTCATGGTTTGATCCAGGGGGTCCCCCATAACCTTAATGTGTTCTAAATACTCCATCCCCAGCTGATGGCAGTTTTGGAATTGGAATCTTATTGGAGCTGTGTTGTTGGGGGCAGGCTTATGGGGTTACAGCCAGCTTCCCCTTGCCAGTGTTTGGCACATCTTCCTGCTGCTGTTTGCAGTGCTGTGGCAGAGGTGATGTCCACCCCTCTGCTCATGCCATCATCTTCCCTGCCAGGATGGAGTCTCCCCTCGAGTCCGTAAGCCCAATAAACCCATTCCTCTACAAGCCACTTTTGTTTGGGTTCTTTCTGCGCAGCAACTAGAAAGCTGACTGCAACACCTACCCATGTTATTTTTCAAAAAAGGAAAAAAAAATCATAATTACTCTTCTTCCCGATATAGTTTGTACTGCTCTGACCTCACAGCTTTCAATTCTATCTTCTCTTCTTATTCACTGGGCATGTGATGTGTGTGATGGGTATGAATGTGAATATACATGTTGATATGTATGTATGCGTGCACATGTGGATGCATGGATATGGAGGCCCAACTTGACTTTGGGTTTATGTCTCAGTTGCTTTCCACCTTTTTTTTTTTTTTTTTTTTGGAAAGACAGGGTCTCACAGTGATTTGGCAAGAATAGCTCCACAGAAGCCACAGGAGTCCTGCTAGAATTCCAGTGCCACAGGGCCTCTATGCCTGGCTTTTACATGGGTGCTGGGGTCCTCATGATTACACGGAAAGAACTTATCTTCTTAAATGTCTCCCAGCTGGTGCAGACACAAATTTTTAAAAAGAGCAAAAACTTTAAAAAGTGAAGCAAAATGATCTGTTTCATTATTATTAATACTTTTTTTTAAAGTAGGGAAATGTTTTCTTTTTTGTTTTAAACACACACAAACACAAAGAGAGAGAAGAAAAGCCACCGTGGAGTGTTTTTAACAACATTTGATAAATCTATTATGTTCATTAACCAACACAGCTGTAAGACTTTTGTAACCATTTAGAATTTAGCTTTGAGACAGCAGGTAGGAAGTGAGAAGGGCAGAAGGTGAGAGAGGAGAGTGGGAGCCAGTGATCTGGGGAGCTTTCGAGATTGACCTCGGGGCCGAGGCACAGCTAGCTGTCTTTATGCCCCTCTAATTGCAGGCAAGAAGTCCAGGCTGGGATCATTGCCCAGTGCAGCAGATGCCTTCCTCCTGTCTCTTTCTAACCCTCAGGCTCACCTCAGAATACTTGTCGTCTTATTTCTCAGGGACCCTGCTTGCATACTCTTTATAATCCTGGTTAAAACGTCATGACAACCAACCTCGGCTGACCTTGGATATCTAACTTGGCATGGGCCAAATGGGGCAATATGGAGCAATATGGAAGTAACGGGTTCCGTTTACAGAGTAGCTTTTTTAATACACTCAGATTCATTGAAATACTTTTTTTCTGTAAGCACATTTTTTTTACCAATACTTGAGTTACTTATACTCTCCAAGCCTTTTTCAGAGTAATTACCTTTGAAACAACTAATGTTCCATTGTCAGTTATTTTTTTAGCTATAAATAGAAGCATTTGTTTACTTACTGGTAATCTTAAAAATATGTCTTTGTCTAACAATGAAATTAGTTTTCCATTTGTTTATTTATATGGTTTTAAAGTAGCTCCTGGAATTTTCTGTTATAAACCAGTAGCCGCAGCATGCTTCTGATAAAGGTCAGGCTTGGACCCTGTGTCCCTGATATAATTGAATAAATGTTTTTTACTATTTTTATTATGCTAAAGTAGGAAACTTATCAGAAGCTGTCTAGAGTCTTAAGCCACTTATAAAACAAACATTTGTGGAAAGACTGCAATATGTCAGACACTGTCTTGAATTCCTAGGAAATAAAAGGGAATAAAATATGAAGGTTTTCCAAAGAGAAGGAAGATTGAAAGTGCACAAAATAATGATGATAGTACTATTAATAAAGAGTTTCCAATAAGGAACAGTAGGAGCAAGGCAGGTGAGGTGACCTGGTATGACCAGGGAAAGGTTTACACAATAGTTGGATATGTGATTTGAACTCAAAATAACAGGAGCAGGGTTAATGTTCCTCAGGTGTGTGTGTCTGGAAGACCTCTTCACTTGTATGGGAAGGAATGTTCCCAGAGTTCTTTTCCCTGAATGTTGAAATTTCTAGTGATTGTGAATGAAGACAACAAATCCCAGTGACATTCAGGGCATCATTTAGTTAACTGAAATAGAGCAGGTACAGAAACACAAATACCCCCGATGTTTCTTATAAGTGGAATCGCAAAACCCCCCAGATTCATAGAAAGCAGGGTAGGATGGTGGTTTCCAGACAGATAGGGACAGAGGGAACCTGAGAGGTCTTGATAAGAGAATACAGCATTCTAGGCTAAGCAGGAGGAATTAAGTTCAAGAAATCTAATTAAGAAGGTGATGTCTGCGGTTGACCAGCCATGCATTCATTGTTCTACATTTAAAAATTGCTAAGAGAAAGTTGGGTGTGGTGGCCCTTGGGAGTTGATCACAACAGTTGAGGTCACCTTGTGACTATATAGTGAATTCCAGTTCAGTGTGGTCTAGAGGGAGACACTAACTCAAACAAACAAACAAACAAACAAACAAAAAAGCTGAAAGTAGATTTTAAGTTTTCTGTCCTCAACACAGAAATGTATGTGAGATAATAAAGATTACAGATATTAATTAGCTTAATTTAGCTATCCCACAAAACACCATTTTGCACATGGTAACTAAGGATATGTTTGTCAATTAAAATTAAGTGAGTAGCTCTAAATAAAATATTAATAGTCCCTGTGATTTTGGTCACCAACAGAAATAGATTTTATGAAGAAGTTACTACATCTTATGACTTAATATGCCAATAAAGAATTTATATTTTTAAGAATATTCTTTTAATAATTATATTTCTATTTTTGTGACTTTCTTTGCTACCTCTTGCATATATTTAAAGACATTATCCTGAGAAATGGTCCTCGGCATCATCAGAATGCCAAAGTGGTCTATGAACCATTGTTTATGATCCTGGATAAAATAGTTACCCTGCTAGAGAGAATAGAGAAGGTAATTTGTGCTGTGACAGAACACATTTCCAAAAGTCTGTACAAAGGGGCATGAGTCGGAGAAACAGAAATTCCTGTATACAAAAATTACAGACGCTCCCATTTTTTTTAAAGAAGAATGCATCAGAAAGATTTATAAATTTTCCTGACAAAAATGTAAATGGAATAGACAATAGTATTAACAGAGGTGTAAAAGACTTAAAGCAGATGTGTGCTGAGGTTGAAAAGCCAGAACTATAGAACAGTAACAGCATTAAAATGGAGGTGTCTCATTCATGCCAGAATTGGACACATCTTTAGTTGTGCAATGTAAAAATAATATAAATTATGGTTACACAGATGCTTAGATTAGATGAAAAAAATTAGCTGCCAATTAGGACCCTAAGGATCTTCAAACTTGTGTTTGAGAGGAAATGACCTCAAGGCGTGTCATCAAAGTCATTATTCGGAATAGAAGCTCTTGGCCAATGGGCACCAATCACTCTGTGAATGTGAAAGGGAGACTTTTCAACTGGGGTTTTGCAGTAGAGAAATTTCGTGTTCCAACATGGCTGGACATGGGAAGATTCTAGCATACTTGTGTGGAGGAAATAGAAGATACCAGGTTACCTAAGCATTATGATAGCAATTCTTTTTGTAGCACTTATAATGTTACCAGTTTAGAAGTTTGTCATTTTCTCAGATAACTAGACACAAAAGAACATATTTCAGTCATAGGAATAAACAGTAATTTGTTTTCCTGTTGCTGGATTCCTTCTCATATAAATGTTGATATGCTACCTGATGGAGCTCTTGCCAAAATGTGAAAGCTCTCTGCACTGATCCCCTGCTCAGAGGGGTATGAGTGCTCCCATGTGCCTGGGGGGAAGACACCTCCTTTCATGACACCCCAACCCTGCCCATTGAGAAATGGGTTTGGAATCCCGAGTCATGAGTTGAGGCCTCAGAAGGAGAACGCACACATCTTCTTGAATTATTAGAAGTCCATACAATTCCTCCACATGACACTGAGAGTCAAGATCTTGATTGCTTTCTTACATTCACCAAATTCTAGCATATTCTACACTACTGAAGTCTCATGTTTCATGTATAGGCATCCCTGTCCTTCACTCCTCCCCTTACCTCCCGATGTAATGGCCCAGCAGGAGCTGTTTCTCTTACCTGCTGAAAGCATCCTTACTCATAAGACTTTCTCCATTCTCACTAACAATGTCACTCACTGGCTCCAACATCTTGCCTAAGTTCAGCAGCAGCCTCCCATGGACCCTCTGACTCTTGTCAGACAAGTGCTCTGTCCTCATGAAAATCAGTCATCTTTCTAAATGACTTCCCTGAATCCACATCCTTTGAGGCCTTCAGGATGAGGTAGGAATTCCCTAACCTAGAGCTCATCCCCCTGATTTCTCATTCTAGCTGCATTTTCACCCTAATCCTCTCTCGGGCTTAGCTACTCTCCTACCAAAGGGTTTCTGCTGTGCTGGAAGAAATTCCTTTCAATGGGTTATGTCTTCTCCTGGGACCTCCTCCCTCTTCTTGAACCTTGCTCTTTTCTTGATGAAAAGCCCCCACCTTCCACACTTCCCTCATAGAGAGCCCACTTGCTGAAGAATTATAA
>PVHP010011894.1:0-43776 GCA_004024765.1 Zapus hudsonius
AGAGAGAGAGAGAGAGAGAGAGAGAGAGAGAGAGAAGAGTGCGCACCATGGCCTTGTGGGTCTGGCTTATGTGGGACCTGGGGAATTGAACCCAGGGCCTTAGGCACTGAAGGCAAGTGCCTTAACCGCTGAGCCATCTCTCCAGCCCTAGAATTTAGTTTTTAATCCTTCATAGAATTAAGAGAAATTGTACCAAATTGAGTTAACTCCTTATCTAATAATAGAAAAGGCCATCCCATCCTAGCCTCCCCTGGACACCTTAGCCCCACTGTTAGCAGGAAGAAGCCACAGAGAGACTTCACCGATAATCCATAACAAAAGGCTAGAATGTTAGGTCGAAATTCAGGCAACACCCTGTCCCCTCCCCCAGCCGGCCTCAGGGGAAGTTTCATCCAGACCTGGCCTGCCTCCTGCCTCTGGAACAGGAGATAACACCCTGCACCTGCTGTGTCTCTGTCTGGCCGGCATGATGCACTGCCCTTCCTGATGCTGAGAACTACTGCCTACCTGGTCCCCTTCCCCCAAGCTGGACATTCACCTTAAAAGACGGATCTTGATCTGGTCTTTCACTTTCTCCCATTTTGGGAGCTAGCCTGGAGCTCGGGTTCCCTTTCCTCCTATTAAAACCTTTCCTTTCAGAGCAGTCTCCCTGGTGGTCATTTTCATTTTAACAGTCAGAATATTGTTAAGGTGATGGAAAATCTTGACAGGATTGAGATCTCTAGGTGTGTCTGTGAACATGCTTCCAGAGAGGGTGAACAAAGGGAGGACTTCCTGCCTTAAATATGGAGGAGCCAAAGGCTCCTATGTACAAAAAGAGAAAGAAGAAAGCTATCCAGTGCAGGCATTTATTTTCTCTATTTCCTGACCACCATGGTATGAGCTGTCTTCCTGGCCCACCATGATGGACTGAAACCTCAGAAACCATGAGCCAAAATAAATCCTTCCTTTCAGTTTAAAAAAAAAAGAGTCTTCATTTTATTTTAAGGAGAATCCCAAAAGGTTTAGAGAGGTCAATAGATCAGTGCTCTGTATTTTTGAGATAAATCTCTAGCTTGTGATGTTCCTTCTTTGGGCTCTGAGTGCTGAGGTGACAGGTGTATCCCGCCATGCCTGGCTTAACTGATGTTTAAAAGGTATATGACCACTCGGGAGTGTTTGCAACAATTTAATCAAGAGATTTTTATCACTTAAATTCTTTCTTAAGTTGTTCATGCCCTACAAAATGAAAAAAACGATGACTCCATCTTTCACAATTTGAGTCATTTTTTTCTGAAAGCATAATGAATTAGAATATTCCCTAGGATTTCAGTCATGCATCACATGTCTCTATCTACATAACAAACCAGAGCACATTTGTGCCACCAGTACCAGTGAAAAGTAGCATAGTTTCTAGGATAGAAAACATTTCAAAAATTAGCCTCATTTAAAGCCTAAACTTAGTAGGATTAGAGCAAATTCAATGTATTCATCAAATTCTTGAAACTCTCAAAAGATTTTAAATTATATAAAATTCTGTGTTTATTGTGTTTATCATCACTTTTCAATTTAGAAGATGATTCGGCACTCATTCTTTTCTGCCTTACTTTTTTTGTATTTGTTTCCCTTTAGCCTTGTCTATAAGTGACCCATCTTTCAGGAGCCATGACTTATCCTGGATGTCTTTTGCTCCCTTCAATATTCGAACAAAGACACATATTCAATTGCAGTTTCAGCCGCTTGCTGCAGAGGGAATCCTGTTCTATGCTGCACAATACTTAAAGGCTCAGTCAGGTAAGATCAGAGAATCCTTTTTTGTTTGTTTGATTGATTGATTGATTGATTGATTGATTGTTTGTTTTTTTAAAAATATTTTATTTATTTTCAAGCAGAGAGAGAGAGAGAGAGAGCACACCAGGGCCACCACCTGTGGGTCTGGCATATGTGGGTCCTGGGGAATTGAACCCGGGGCCTTAGGCACTGGAGGCAAGTGCCTTAACCGCTGAGTCATCTCTCCAGCCCCGATTGTTTGTTTTTTGAGGTAGGGTCTCGCACTCGCCCAGGCTGACCTGGAATTCACTATATAGTCTCAGAGTGGCCTTGAACTCATGGCAATCCTCCTACCTCTGCTTCCCAAATACTGGGATTAGGGGCATGTGCTACTATGTTCAGCTCAGAATCTTTCTTAATGAGTTTCTAATAGGCTATTAAGTAATATGTGATAGTGTCTTTTAAGTTACCTGATCTATAAAATATGTAAACACTTAATATATTTTGTCTTTTGTTTATATAAAACCTAGTGAGGACAAACAAAGAAAACAATAGATAACTTTCCTGATGAACAGACACACAAATATTCTCAATAAAACACTTGCAGACTGAATTCAATCAACAACTCACTGAAAAAAATTACACACCCTGAGTAAATTGCTTTCATTCCAGAGATGTAAGGCTACTTCAACCTATACAAAAATAGTAAGTGCACTACAGCATATAAATAAACTGAGGGACAGAAACCATAGGATCTGTCCTATGGTTTTTCATGATAATATCAGTTGATACAGAAAATGTCAGAGCCTTAGACCAGTATTTTCTTTTTTCTGTTTTTTTTTTTTTTTTTTTTTTTTTTTTTTTTTTTTTTTTTTTTTTTTTTTTTTTTTTTTTTTTTTTTTTTTTTTTTTTTTTTTTTTTTTTTTTTTTTTGAGGGCAGAGGTTGGTAGGGTCTCACTCTAGCCCAGGCTAACCTGGAATTCAATATGGAGTCTCATGCTGGCCTTGAACTCACAGCAATCCTTCTACCTTTGCCTCCCAAGTGCTGGGATTAAAGGCATGGGCCATTACTCCCAGCTAGACCAGTATTTTAATCTCAATGAACCAATGAGATAATTTAAAATCAGTTAAAAGAAAAAAATACAATTTTGTTTTATTTATTATTATTCATTTATTTTGCTTTTTGAGGTAGGGTCTTTGCTCTAGCCCAGGCTGATCTGAAATTCACTCTGTAGTCCCAGGCTGGCCTCAAACTCATGGCAATCTTCCTACCTCAGCCTCCATAGTGCTGGAATTAAAGGTATGACCCATCACACCTGACCAGATTATAATTTAAAACAGAATAAAATAATATGATTGAGGCATATATCTGAGTTCCAGGCCACCTAGAGACTACATAGTGAATTCCAGATCAGCCTGGGCTAGAGTAAGACCCTACCTCAAAAAACAAAACCGTTATCTCTGTCTCTCTTTTCTTTTCACTCTCTCTCTCTGCAAATAAAAATAATTTTTTAAAAAAAACATAAAAAGAGAGAGAAAAAGATATATATATATATATATATATATCTTAGAAGAGACCTGGTTTGGGGGGATATTTGGTTTAAAACTTAAGATTGATTTAAATTTATCGAAGAAGAATACCAAAGAGAAAGATCCTATTTATAACCAAGGCACATTTAAAAGCTTTAGTTATTTTGTTCATTAGCAAGGTCAGTGTTCAGGAAAGCAAGACCTTTCAGAGGGAAAAGAAAGTCAAAGTACAGCCATGATCATGACTACCCAGAAGTGTCATCCTATACCTCAATAGTCAATACAGTTGTGCATGTATGTGCTTATGTATGAATTATAAAGCTCGTACAAACTAATTCATATGGGAGGCAAGAACACCTTTTCTCACAATGTTATTCCTTGCATATAGTTCCATTCATAATGCTTTGAGGTTTTCCTTTTCTCTTTTTTGACACTATTTTCAAAAGAGATGAAGTAGCTTCATATTATGAGTGTTGCTGCATTTTACATAGATAAGAAAATCATTTTAAATTTAAAATATTAGAAGTCTAAATTATACATGCTTGGGTAAATAATAATTATAAAAAAATGAAAACTGTAATCTTATGCACTAGCAATTAAGTGACATTTTAGCAAAGCTGATGTGTGACTATTTGACATTCGTTTTCTGTATTTAAGTGAGCATAAAAAACAGCCAATTTTTCAGTATTTTGTAGCTTTCCAAAGAGCTTCAATGATGTGAACATTAACCAAGACTCCACAGGTGATTGTTGGAAATGAGACATATCAATTTAAAATTGCCTAAATAATCAATACATAAAGTCAATCTGCATACACTTAGGTATTAGCAGCCAACTAGGTACAGACCTGCCATAGAACAACTTCCAAATTATCAAGGATCGTAATTCTTTAGAGGATATTCACCTGAGTAGTCACAGATAATGTAAATGTTTTCATGCTTGAAAATATTAAAATAGATAAGAATTCTAAATTACATAGTGGAATGTGTGGTGGTTTGATTCAGGTGTCCCCCATAAACTTATGTGTTCTGAATGCTTGATTCACAGCTGATGGCAATTTTGGAATTGGACCTTATTGGAGGTGTGTTCTTGGGTGCTGTCTTATGGTGTTATAGTCAGCTTCCCCTTGACAGTGTTTGATACACTCTCCTGCTTGCTGTTGTTCACCTGATGTTGGACAGGAGGTAATGCCCAGTCTCTGCTCATGCCATCATTTTCCCTGATATCATGGAGATTCCCTTTGAGTCTGTAAGCCAAAATAAACCCATTCCTCCACAGCTACTTTTGGTCAAGTTTTTTTGTGCCAGGATCAAGAAAGCTGACTGCAAGAGTTAACTTGGTACCAAGAAATGGAGTCATTGCTAATAGAACCCTGATTCTGTGGCTTTTGTCTTTTGGAACTGATTTGCAGGAGGAACATGGAAGAAGTTGAAACTGTGGCCTTAGAGATGCCTTGCAGTGCTGTCAGAGCAGCTTCATGGAGTATTTTGGTCAGAGCTGAAAGACCTGAATGTAGTAATAACTATGGACTATAAAATTTGGCTTATGAGGATGAGAAAGAACCTTGTCAGGACTGGTCTAGAAGCAGTTTGTCTAAGAAGCTCGCTGCATCTGCCTGCCTGTGTCATGAGAATTTGTGCAGGGTTGAATTGTGTAGAAATGGATTGGTGTGAGCACAGAAAGAAAGGAAATCTTTGGGCCAAAACTGCTACCCACTCAGCTGCAATTATTTGAGAGATTACAACCATTGAGATTGGGCCTGTTTATCTGCATTGGAGCAGTAGGAAGAATGCAGATTCTTTTGAATGTAAAGGGCCTGGATACTGGAGTGTCCTGCTCTTCAAATTATACTTTATTACCCCTGGTTTAATAAGTTGGTAGCCCTCCTGGTACTAAGGAAAATAACAAATGTACGTAGAGAGGGTCATTGAATTTGCAACATGGCTTTGTTTTTTTGGAAATTGCCATGGGCAACATGAAGCAGGCTTATTGAAGGCCCTACATACAAGCACAATGGAGCAATGAGGATGATTCATGGGTTGCAGTGGAGATGCCAGGACTATGGGATGGATGTCAAGGAGAGCTGCCACATAAGATAAGTTTTCTGAGAATCCTAGCTGGAGGGGCAGAATGGGAACAACAGAGACTCATCACTGGTTAGAATGAACAAACTTGGAGACTTGTCATTGGTTAGAGTAGTCAGACTTGGAGTTACAGAGTTTACCATTTGTCCTGTTTGTTGTAAATCTTGTGTTGGCTCAATCTTTGCTATGCCCAATGCCATCTTTTGCAAGTGAGAATGTTTTTATTTTGTGCCATTATGGTTTTTCTGTTTTGGTTTGGTTTGGTGTTTTGTTTTTGTTTTTGTTTTTGTTTTTTTTGCTATTATGGCTCAGTTAAAAGACCTTCAACTGCAATGGGGATGTTTGAACATAATTGGAATTGATAAAAATTTTGGAGACTTTATTAAAACTGGACTTAATGCATTTCATCTTACATCATATATAGTTATAAGTTTATGGGGGCAACAAGCAGAATGTGGTGGTTTGATTCAGGTGTCCCCCATAAACATGTGTTCTAAATGCTCAATCCCCAGCTGATGGCAATTTGGGGAACTGGAACCTTGTTGAGGTGTGTTGGGGTCAGGCTTATGGGTGTTATAGCCAGCTTCTATTTGCCACACTTTCCTGATGATGATCTTCACCTGATGCTGGCCAGGAGATGACATCAAGCCTCTTCTCAGGCCATAACTTTCCCTGTCATCATAGAGCTTCCCCTCAAGTCTGTAAGCCAAAAAAAAAACCTTTCTTCTACAGATAGCTTCTGGTTGAATGTTTGTCAGAGCAAGGAGAAAGTGACTCCAACAAAACATTATGTAATAATTAAAAAGAATGAGTTACATAACCATATGGCTTACTCTTGAACATATCAAGTGAAAGAAACATGACCTATGATTTTTTCTTCCTAATTTTGAGAATTTTAATGCATGTTCATACTGTAATTTGATCATAATTCTTTCCCATTACCTTATTTTGTCCCCCCCCTTGATCCTATTCCACTGAACCCCTCCTCTTTCCAAATAGTCCTCTTATTTTGATGTCTCTTTTTTTGTCTTCCTCTATCATCTATGTCAAAGTGTTGATGGGTTCAGTATTGACGGGTCTTGTGGAGGTAATGACAGCCAACAGCTGCTATGATGTCAGGAATGTACTGGTCACTTCCTGTCCAGAGGATAATGTCCCAAAGTATTCCTCCCTTCCTTTGGACTATTAAATTCATTTTGCTTCCTTCCTCAATGTTCCCTAAATGTTGGAGGGTAGGATAGCAATATCTTCTCATTTAGCACTGAGCTTTCAACGGCCTCTTATTCTCAGCACTTTGATGAGCTTTGAGTCCCCCTAGTATACACAGCTATCTCCAAAAAGAAGCTTGCATGGCCAGTGGCAAGGATAGCACTAGCATTCCTTCTGTCACCTCCCCACAATGTCCCCTGAGCCATAGAGATGCCTCATTCGGTGCTAAGCAATCAAATATTACCAAGATAATATAAATATTTTTTGTGTCTTGTGGTCCATGGATTACTTTGGAGGTCATTGTACACTAACACTCAAGTTCATCCACAGAGCTGGGTGGACAGCATCCTTGGGACAGCGGTAGGCCAATGGGCTTAGCCATCCGGGAGAACTTGGCAGTGGACAGCTCTCATGAGTGGATTGGCAGGGGCCAGTAGCCTGTGGATGCCTAGTTTGCATAGATAAGTTGGGGGAGGCTTTCTATGTGAATCTAGTCATGTATAGAATGGCGATGGCTGCAGAGGAACTGTAACCTTATTGTCCGGGTTTGTTATTACAGGCGTGAGTTTAGGCCTTGAATTGTCTGCTTATCTCAGGGCTTTCTGTGGCCTGCCTAGAGGACCGGAGGGTCCAGTATATGCTTGAGATTATCGGGGCCTCAGACTCGTCTCAACTTCCTTTAACAGAAGGAGACAGTCCCAGATGCCTTCTGGTCTCAGCAAAACCCTGTATCCTCCGTGCCTCTTAGCAGGGTCCCACAACTCCCCCTTTTGTTTTTATAATGGACCAGTGGCATCATAATTCTCTGCTATTTTAGGCAAGGTTTGATACTGTATTAAGATTTGGTTGGTTTGGAACTGTTCCTATAGTGTCTTTTTTTCTTTAGAGCATTATTTATTAATTTAATTTATTTTATTCATCATCTAACCAACAGTTGGTCAGCTCTAATCTAAATGATGGGATATAGTTTCAAAAGACCTGTAAATTTGTACACAAAAAAGAAGGGGTGGGGGGACAAAACAGAAATAAAGACAGGATCTATCTTCAATTCTTCTCAGAGAAGACCAAGCATTTCTTTCTACCCAAAGGACTCAGCAAACAGTGGCTGGCATCCCCCTCCCCCCAAAAATAGTGTGGAGAAATAGTTGGGAGCACTGAGGAAATGTCATCTATGTGGCCTGCCTTCCTGAGCCACAAACTAAGTGGTGACACTCTTTATTTATTGTTTGATGAGGTGACAACATCCTCCTGCAATATGCCATGCAAGAGGTTTGTAGCCTGTCTACAACTTGTCCATCAAGGAGGACCTACAGCGCACAATGCAGGCTCCTGACCTATTCAATCCTGCTGTGTTTTCAGAACAGCCTTTTGGTCCAGGGATCCCAAGAAGGCAGCAAGGCTTCTGGAGGCCATGGGCATGAGAAGGGGGACTCCCAGGGCAGTTACCAGGGAAGGGGGGGGGACAAGGAACAGGGGTCAACTGAGGCACTCCATGCTGGATCTGACTCTCTCCATCTCATGCAGAAAGCTGTAGAACTTAGGCAAAGTGAATTCTATGCATAAATTTTCAGTTTGGTTTCCTTTCTTAACCACCAACTTCAACTATAAAAAAAAAATACTTCCCACTTTCCCTAGTTCATGCTTCTGGAAGTCACTCCAAACCACCAGCCCATATCAACTGGTTAAGTTGGTTAATCATCAGGGTCTGCACTATGGGCCCATCCCAACTCTGTTTCCACTTCTCAGAAGCATAAATGGCTTCCTCCTCACTGAGGCCCACCAAAGTGATGAGAGCAGCCTGGACATGCTCTGCAATGAGGCTCTTCTTCAAGGCACCATTTGGAACCAGGAGGAGGCTTATCACAATGCTTCTGAGGGGGCCAAGACTGATCTGATTGGTAATGGGAAATTCAGAGAGCTGAGCCAGAAACCTCTCCACCTCTTTTGGCTCAGTGAGGAAATGGAAAAGCACTTCCATCAAGGCTGAGAATTGCTGTGCGCCTAGTTCAGCTGCTGCATGTCACCAACCACTGCCTCCTGCACTGGGTCCTGCATCTAAATACACACACACACACACACACACACACACACACACACACACACACACACACATATATATATATATATATATATATATAGAGAGAGAGAGAGAGAGAGAGAGAGAGAGAGACCTTATTTGTTTCATTCTTTTTAAAAATATCTTTACTGTCAATAATTAGATACATTGCATGAACAAATCTGATAGTACCCCTATGTCCCTCCTTTCTGTCCCCAACCAAATGGGGACCCTCCTTGGTAGGCATACTGGATCAGTCCAAGAGGTAGCCAGTTTTTTTTTTCTTCCCCTTTGTGTATTGTTGCTGAAGAGGGCAATGTCTCTGGACATTCTCCCACACCATGGCTATTACAATCTTTCCACCCTCTCTTCCAAGTCATGGTGGGGGAGTTTCTTCTGAATCACCTCTTCAGTTCTGAGTCATGGTGGGGGAGTTTCAAGTCTGTTTTATTGTTGAGATCTTAACTGTCTCTGGATTTCTGTTTTGGGTTGTGTTGGGTATCCTTGGTGTCTGTCTCCATTGACCTTTCATGGGTTGCTTGACTTATTGTGGTGATAGGTTTCTTATTTATCTACCACTTTCTTTAGGTTTCATTTGGGCCCTATTTGATAGGCCAGGGGCGGTTTATCTCCTACCAGGATTTCAGCCATCATCCCATGTCTTGTTGATTGAATTGGGATGTCCATAGCTCTCTCGCTACTTTCTGAAAAATACAAACAGAATCTCCATTGGAGAGTGAGATCAGTATAGGTTAAATGAAACAAAAATTGCTAATTTGGCAAGATTCTAATGAGTGTAGCCTCTCTGTAGCTCTCTGGTAGTGGGAATTTCCCCATAGAGCTCGGGTACTTGGTCCCCAAGTTTTGCCATAGATCCTAGTTCCAGTTAAGGGTTCCTTATCACTGAGTGGATCTCTTAGTCAATCAGTATGTCATTGATTACCTCCTAGGTTAAGCACCACTCCTGTACAGATGAGCACTTCTTGACTTATTGGTCTCTTCCATATATCAGTATGTTCAGCATTTTCGTGACTTCAATCTGTATTGTGTATCAGTGGTCTCTGCCGTCCCCAAATATCATTGATCAAATTTCCCCTGGCAGCTCATGTAACACCTTCCAGCACTGCACATGCTACCATTTGGGAGCTGGTTACCATCTGGAACTAGCACAGCTTCTTAGTGTTGTGATGACACTGTGGTTTCACAGCAATAGGGTCTTACCTTTGGCCTGCGGTGGGTATTCAAGAGCTTTGACAAAAGCCTGTATTATTTTGAGGACCTTGTGGGTCTCTTTGATCAAAAGCTCCATGTGGAAAGGAACCAATGACTGGGACAGAGAGTTGTAGACCTGAGTAATTTTTCTTGGGGTTAGGCTTCCTACCATTCTATTCATGGGCCTTCTTACCAGGCAATGCCCAGATCTTCATCAAGAGCTTAATCTACGAAGGTAAGGATTTTATAGTATCAATTCATTATTGGTTTAGTTTATTGTATAAGTTCCCCCACCCTTCCATTACTGCCCCCCCCCCAATTTTTTCCATCCCCTTTTACAGTCCCTCAATTCACCTGTTAGGTTTGCTTAGAGTTTAACCTTAACCTGGTTAGGAACCGCATATGAGGAAGAATATGTGGCATTTGTCTCTCTGTTATTATGTGAGTTTGCTAAGATATGCTCCAACTCTGTCCACTTTTCTTTAATTTTTATTATGTCATTATTCCTTTTAGCTGAGTAGAATTCCATAGTGTAAATGAACCACAACTTAGATATCCATTCATTCAGTGATGAGCATTTGGGATTGTGGGTCTGTGGGTTAGTGGGGAAGTTGCAGCATGCATCAACTCCCTGTTCGCCCACAGAGCTGGGTGAGCAGAGGCTTGGAATAGCTGTGAGCCGAACGAGAGATGAGGACTCTCGGGGAAATGCGGCAGTGGGCAGTTCTCATTTTATTGTATAGATAGCAGTTGTTTATATAGAGAAAAGGCAGAGGTAGAAGCATAGGAAACAAGGAGATTGGTAGGGGCAAGATCTGTGGACATCTCATGAGTTTGATTGGTAGGGGCCAGTATTCTTTGGATACCTATTTTGCATAGATAAATTGAGGGGGCTACGTGACTCTATACATGTATAATAGACATGCATAGAATGGTGATGTCAGCAGAGGAAATATAGCCTTAATGTTTAGGTTTGTTATTGCAGCTGGACTAAGTTTAGGCCTTGGATTGCCTGCTTATCTCAGGGCACAGCTGTGGCCTGCCTGGGGGCTGGAGTGTCCAGGATTGCTAAGATTTATAGAGGCCCTCAGTCTTTGCCTCAACTTCCTTATCAGAAGGAGACAGTCCTAGAAGCATGCCAGACTCAGCAAAACCCTACATCCTCCATGCCCCTTAGCAGGGTCCCACATGGGATGATTCAGGGTGGATAATATTTTTGATGTGTTGTTGTATTCGGTTTGTGAGGATTTTGTTCAGGATTTTTGCATCTAAGTTCTTCAGGGATATGGGGCGATAGTTTTCCTTTCTTGTTGTGTCTTTGTCTAGCTTTGGTATTAAGGAGATGCTAGCTTCATCAAAGGAGTTTGGAAGCATTTTCTCTTCTCATATAACATGAAAAAGCTTCAGAAGGAGTGGTTTCAGTTCTATGATGATTTGGTAGAATTCAGCTGAGAATCCATCAGGTTCTGGACTTTTTCTTTTGGGGAGATTTTTATTACACTTTTCAATCTCTGTTGATGGTTTATTTAGGAGCTTTATCTGCTCTGAGTTAAGCTTTGGTAGGTTGTAGGTATCCAGGAATTTATCTATTTCTTCCAGGTTCTCCAATTTTGTGGAGTAGAGGTTTTGGAAGTATGATCTGATGATTCTTTCGATTTCATCGGGGTCTGTTGTGACCTCTCCATTTCATTTCTGATTTTGTTGATTTGCCCCCCCCCTCTCTCTCTCTCTCTCTCTTATTTAATTAGATTAGCCAAGGGTTTGTCAATCTTTTTTATTTTTTCAAAGAACCAGCTCTTCATTTTATTTATTTTTCAAATTGTTTTCTTAGTCTCCATTTCATTAATCTCAGCTCTGACTTTAATTATTTCTTTTCACCTTGAGCTCCTCAGGTTGGATTATTCTAGTGTTTCCAATGCCTTTAGGTGGGTGGCTAGGGGATTAATTTGAGATCTCTCTCTCTCTCTTTGTTATGAAGGCATTTAGTACTATGAATTTTCCCCTTAGAACTGCCTTCATTGTGTCCCATAGGTTTCGGTATGTTGTGTGTTTAGTATCATTTACTTGTAGGAAATTTTCAATTTTCTTTTTGAATGACTCATTCATTGTTTAATAGCATATTGTTCAGTCACCAATAGTTGGTGTAATTTCTGCTGCTCCTCTCATTGTTAATTTCCAACTTTAATGTGCATGGTCTGATATGGTGCAGGGGGCTATGTCAATCTTTCTGAATTTATTGAGGCTTGTTTTATATCCTAATATGTGGTATATTTTAGAGAAGGTTCCATGGGCTGCTGAGTAAACTGTATATTCTGTAGTCTTGGGATAGAATGTTCTGTATATGTCTGTTAGGTCTAGTTGATCTATGATGTTGTTAAACTCCATCATTTCCCTGCTGATCTTCTGTTTTAATGATCTGTCTTGAGATGACAGTGGTGTATTAAAGTCCTCCATTTGCTTGGAAGGTCGTTTTCCATCCTGTCACCCTAAGGAGATTTCTGTCTTTAGAGGTAAGGTGCATTTCTTGAAGGCAACAGATAGAAGGATCCATTTTTCTGATCCACCATCAAATCTATGTCTTTTTACAGGAGATTTAAGTCTGTTTATATTCAGAGTTATAACTATGAGGTTTGTTTTAAGCTGTGCCATGGTGGAGGGATTATGTGGGTTGATGCTCACATGTTATTAATAGCACACCAATTTTGGTTATCATGCTTGCCCTCTATTAAACTCTTGAGGTTATTTGCTCATCTCTTTTGTGTGAAATATCTCCCATAGTATCCTCTGTAAGTTTGGCTTTATGTTCATAAAATCATAGAGCTGGCTTTTATTATCGAACACTTTCAGTTCTCCATCTATTATGAGGAAAAGCTTTGCCAGGTACAGTAGTCTAGGTCGGAAACCATAGTTTGTTTTTTTTTTTTTTGCCATTAGAAAAATATAAAAGTCTTTATTTTTGATGTAATTAAATCAAGCTCTATAAAAGCAGAAACCTGTATGTACAGTAAGGAAATTGCAATTTAACACAAAAAATAATCTGGAATCTGAGCTGCAGTGTTTTAGGCAGTATTTATCAATGTTGCATGATGTGTAAAGTTCATGTGTTGTGTGTCCAGAACCAGGGCTGCAGTGAAGTCATTTATGGCAAGATGAGCCAGTACTGACAGAGATACCTTGGGTTCATGATGTATTTGATTTTGATCTTAAAGATTTAGTTTATTTAGAGGCTATAGATCTGAAATATTAGACATATGACAATTGTTAAAATAAAATCTAGATAGAGATTCTATGATTACCCACAATAGAGCAGAGTCTGGTCATTGTTGAATTAGAACAACTTATTCTAATATTTTGACAAAAATTATTTTGAAAGAGAACACTGACAATTAATGCTGTTAATTAATTAATTAATGCTGTTAGCTTAGTCTTAGATAACAATTAATCTGATATACAGTAGAAATCTTTGATTTACCTTCTCTCAAGTGCTGGGATTAAAGGTAGTCACAGAGGTCATGTTTAGAACTGGAATCATAAAGATTTACTCCAGAGGTATGATTTAAATTTCATTAGATCTCAGGCAATCATTGGCTCTGTTGGAATGAGAATTTACTGAACATGCACCCTGAAGATAACAATTTGTCTTAGATATTAAAAATATGAAATAAAAGAACTCATTTTAAAAGTTAAATGTATTTGTAAGAAGAGAGAGATAAATTTACTGAACATACATCCTAACATAACAATGTGTCTTAGATAGTAAATACATAAAATAAAAGATCACATTTTAAAAATTAAATGTATTTGGAGAGAGATAGAGAGAAGCAAGGGAAGGAAGGGGGACAAAGAGAGACACTATAGGTGTGTCAGTGTCTCTTGTTATAATTAATGAACTCCAGACATATGTGTCACTTTGTCCATCTGGCTTTAGATTGGTACTGTGGAGTTGAACCCTGAACAGAAGTCTATGCAAGCAAGTGTTTTAATTATTGAGCCATCTTCTCAGTCCTGAATATATGATTATTGCCCTTAAGGGATTATGAATATAGTACAAGAAATTGATTTAAATATTTGATTATAGAATAATATAGATTAGAGTGTCATAGAACCAGTTAGTCATGGGAGCAGAAAAGAAGCATGAGGAAGTTATTTAAGAGGTTATGTCATCACAGCTGGCTCAAATCTCAGGGCAAAACAGATTAAACATTTTAGTTGTTACATGATGTAGGATTTACATTTAGGGATGGCATTTAGCAAAAGACATTTTTGTAAACCAGTATAGAAGCATAAAAACAGGTTAAAGTTATATATATATATATATATATATATATATATATATATATATATATATATATATATATATATATGAGCAGTTAAATCATAAATAAGCATTGAATCTGAGACATTAGAGCTGATAAAAATGAGTAAAATCTCTATTAAAACAATATGGTTAAGAATAGAGTAGAACCTGGTCAGATTAAAGCAGTTTAGTTTTGATATATTTCTTAAAAACATAATTTGGGAAGAGAAAAATGTAATTAGACAAGCGATGTTTTATCTAGTCTTGAAAGAGAAATATATTATCAACACATTGACTGAGAAATAGAGTTTGAATGAGCACCTTAAGAAGTCAGTTTTTATAACTCTTAAACCATGAACAAAATAGCATAATCATCTTTTATAGCATTAAGAGAAACTATACCTAATTGACTTTTTGTTATTAATTAACAGAGTGAGAAACTTAGCATCAGGAGTCAGACATTGTATTCTTGGAGAACATAGCAGAAGCATCCTTAACCATAAAATTTAAAATAAAACATTTTTTAGTGTAAAGAACTGTTATCAATATTTTGATGTATCTGGGGATGACTTAGGAAGAGAAGTAGATGGGAAGGAGGCCAGCCTAACAGAGGTGGCTTGAAGTGAGATGAGGCAGATGGGGTGTTTGAGTACAGAGGAAGAGACAAGAGTGGAAGCAGGCATGAGAAGAATGGTGTGGAAATAAGAGGTGAAAGAATGGGAGAGTAGAGAGTGATGGGGCAAGAAGGCTTTATAAAGAAGGGGTGGGAAAGTGGGGTATCCCAGATAATTTAGGACAGGGGAGCCAGGAGAATGGGGTCAGCTGTGTACCCCTATCACTGAGCAGAGCAGGATGGGAGCAAGGGACCTGTCTGTCACAGTTTGGACTGCTGACCCAGCTCCTCCATTGTTAAGTAGAGGGTATCATGGGTGGGGCAGGTGGTCATCACCACTAGTCTATGGCCAGCAGGTGAGTGAGTGTTGTAAAGGGCAGGGGGAGAGGTGGCCTAACTCCTCGCTGGCTGCTGCTGCTGCTGCTGTTGTCAGTGTTTGTCTCCAGTATTAAAGCTTTAAATGAAGAGGTACCTGGAGCTCTGCAGGCCATTTTAGAGAAGAGGCATTGAGGTTAAGGGTCCCCCAGCATGAGCAGCTGTGTTGGGGAGAAAGCAGAGAAGAATGGGGGACGGGTGTGGAGGAGCTGCTGGGACAGAGAGAGAAAGAGAGAAAGAGAGAGAGAGAGAGAGAGAGAGAGAGAGAGAGAGAGAGAGAGACCCATGGTGGCAAGATAAGCCTGAGGCAACCCTGGGGTGTGTAAGGCCAGAAAGAGAGAGAGACCCAGAGGTGCCGGGGGGAGTGCATATGTCCTGACACTTGGGGTGAGCCCAGAAGTGAGGGTGTGACAGAAAGAGATATAGACAGAGAGAGACAGACTGAGAGAGAGAGAGAGAGGAGCAATGAAGGAGAGCTGAGGAACAAAGCCAAAACATGGTGGGTGGGGGAGCCAGCAGGCAGATGATCCAAAGCTTTCAGAGGGCCGATGGCAGTTCGGGTCAGTGGCCTGGTCCAGAAAGGGGGTCCTGTCACTCAAAGGGACAACTGGAAGTGCACCCCTACCCAGGATTGGCACCAGATGTTAGATTGGAAATGACCACCACGAGAGACCACTCTGAAAGTAAAGGGTTTAATCAGAGAAAGGGACCCCAAGCTTCAGGATATCTCCCAAGTAGGAAAGAGCAGGTGGCAAAGTCAGATCAGGAATTTAGGGGAATGCCCAGGTTAGGAAAAGGGCCCAAGTGGTCATGTAGCTCTCAGCATAGGGAAGGGCTGTTCTTTTCCACCCATCAGAGACACAGCAGGTGGGGTCTTTATCTCCTGTTTAGGTTAGGCAGGCTTTGACTTTGGTGTTGAAATTTCTCTTGAGGTTGGTTGGGGGAGGGGACCAAGGTGTTGCCCGAGTTTCAACCTAACATTGAGAAGTGGCATCTTTGCTGAGATTAAGCTGACCTTATGGTTTTTGATCTTTTGGAACATGTTTGTGGGAAGAATATGTAAGGATTTAGTACTTTGGACTAGCGACATCTTTAAGGACTATAACTAGATCTTGATGGGCTATTCTGGTGAGAAATTTAAAATGCTAACACAGAGAGAATTTTAGACTGTGAAGGCTTGTTGGTATTGCTTGATGAGGGCACGGAGCACAAAGGGTTAAGAGGGTGTTGGAGAATGAGGTCAGAAACCCCGGCTAACCTGGTATGCATTTCCCTATCTCCACCCTCAACTCTGAGACTCCAGACCCCCAAAGCAAGCCACATGGACCCAGGTTCGCACCCCAGCTGTGCCTGGAAGGTGGCAGTTCCTCTGCCCCCACCATCTGATATGTGCCTAAGCTCACGTCCACATGCAAAGCAGGTATTCACAGGTTGCTGATTTCTGCCAATCCTCATCCATTTCTTTCCCTCCCTCCTCCTCAATTTCTATTTAACCCACGATGCTTCTATAATAAAACGTGATTATCTGCCATGCCTTTTCCCCTGGGTCTCTCTCTGCCTGTTATTCTCTTTGAAGAGATGAGCTGAACACCCAGGGAGCCATAGCCATGCTCCCAAGAGGGCCTCCAGGCCCATGGGCATGCTTCCACAGCTGCCCACCTCCACCACGGCTGTCTGAGCTGCCAACACTCAGAGCATGCCTGCTCCCTCCCTCTCTGAGTTCCCCTCCATGCCCGCCTCCACCACCGCCAGAACCTCCGCTGTCAGCAGAATGCCAGAGCAGCTGCCTATCGAGCCTCCCTAGGGCACCAGCCAGCCATCAGCCCAGCAGCCAGGTGGGACCACAGGGAGACATGCGCAGCTTGGCTCAGCCCGCCTCCCCCACGTGCTCCTGGCTCCACCCTGCCTGCGTGGGCCAGCTGCCAGGAAAAGGCCCAGGCAGACTTCAAGACCAGTGCCCGTTTCTTCTTTTATTAAAACAACAAAGGCTTGGCTTATGAAGTTTCAAAAGGGAAGGAAAGAACTTTGTTGAAACTGGGCTATTGGAGGAAAAGTTGGCTGTGTACTATTCATGGCCTGAGAATATGAGCTAAATTGAATTAAAAGTAATGAAAACCAGATGTGGTGGTGTACACCTTTAATCCCAGCACTCAGGAGACAGAGGTAGGAGGATTACCATGAGTTTGAGGCTGGCCGCAGACTACATAGTGAGTGCCAGGTCAGCCTGGACTAGAGGGAGACCCTGCCTCAAAAAGAAAAGAAAAGAAAAGGAAAGGAAAAGCAAGCAAGCAAGCAAGCAAGCAAGCAAGCAAGCAAGCAAGCAAGCAAGCAAGAAAGAAAGAAAGAAAGAAAGAAAGAAAGAAAGAAAGAAAGAAAGAAAGAAGTAATGGAGTGGTATGTTTGGCAGAAAGTATACAATAGGTAGATATGAAAGAGATACTGTTTATCACATAAAGAAATTCAAGTAAGTTTGAAGTTCTAGGCATGGAGGCTGGTTTTAGGCCACTTAAGCAGAAGTTTTTAAGGAGGCTACCACCTTTACAGGTGGGACAACTATTCTGCATTGGGACAATGGAAAATATGCCCTGAGGGTAAAGCCAAACCTATTGAATGTTCAAGCTAATAAAAATGCAAATTCTTTTGAAAGGGGGGAGGGTGTGAAGGAAGACTGGTGAAGGAATATCCTGCTCTTCAAGATCAAGCTTTTTCACCCTGGATTAAAAAATGTGGCTATGACCCCCACCTGGTATTGGTTTTGGAAGCATGAGAAATGCAGGAAAGAGGGTCATGAAGGACACAGGGTTCCAAAAGCTGCTAAGATGTAGCAGTGTGAAGCAGAGTTTGAAATACCTGCATAGAGACCCAACAAGGCCACTATCAAGCTATCAAGAGGAACTGTGGGTTGAAATGGAGACATATGGAGATACCAGGATTGTGTGATGACCACCACTGAAATCTGACAGCTCTGGCTTGCATGGTTTTTGCAGGAGAGCAAGCACTACAGCAAAGGGGGAAAATGTTGACAAGGTCTTTGGAACCAAAAAACTTCATCATGTGTCCCAGATGTCAAGTATGGACCTGCAGATGTTTGATATTTGCCTGGCTGGTTATCAATCTTGCATTGGCCCAGTCTTTATTTTGCCTTCTTTTGCAATGGAAATGTTAACTCTGTGCCATTATGTGTTGGAAGTATGTAACTTGTGTTTTGATTTTAAAGCCTAACATTAAGAGACTGTCTTGAATCTCAGATGAGACTTTGGAGTTTTGAACAGTGTTAAAATTGGTCCTAAATCTATAAGGACTTTTGAAGTTGGACTGAGTGCATTTTGCATTGTGAGATGGTCATGAGTCTATGGGGCTAGGAACAGAATGTGGTGGTTTGAATGTAAATGCCCCCATAGCCTTGGGTATTTTTCATTAAACTTCTTACTTGTCTCCAGCAGACAGAGCCCTGATAAGGAGGTATGTCACCTGGGGAAGATCTTGAGTCTAGTCTACTGTGTGTTCAGAGCAAGTATGAACTTTGGCTGTTCATTCTCTCTCTGCTGTGAAGGTATGATGAAGTCAGCCAGCTTCCTCCATCATGATGAAGCTTCCCCTCAAAACTGTACACATGAAATAAACCCTTGTCCTCTATAAGGTGCTTCTGGTTGTCCCAGCAATGAAAAGTACAAAAACAAATTTACTAAGGTAGCAAAAAAAAAGCACAGAGTTGAGAATGTTTACAATGAGCTAAAATGATATTAATAAACCTATTTGGCTAAAGACCTACTTTGAGATAGGAATTTATGTGCATGGTGAAGAAAAAGTTGGATCCAAGAATCAGAGTTAAGTTTTGAGCTTCAAGTACTGGATTAGATGAGGGAGTGGTTCAGTGAGTTTGGAAAGACTAGAACAGCATGGCCTGTGGGACAAGGTTTAGAGTTATGAATTTTGGAGCATGAGGTGGATGGCTCAGTCAGTAAAATGATACAAGGGTTCAGATCCCCAGCACCAATGGAAATACCTAGTATGCAGTCTGTAATCCCAGTATGCAGGAGGTGGAGACAGGGAACCTCCAGGGCAAGCTGGCTAGACAAGCTGAATCAGCAAGCTTTGGGCTCCAGTGAGAAAGCCTGCCTCAGAAAATGAAGAAGAAAGCAATGAAGGAAGAAATCCAATGTCTACCCCCTCTGGCCTCCACACACATGTACATGTGTGCCCACAAACATACATATACACACAAACAAACAAAAATAAATTTGCACCACTTTTAACTGCTCTTTCTTTCCCTTGCCTACGTCCCCAGTCTTTTTGCCCAAAACAGGTACAGTAGCCAGGTGTGGTGGTGGAGGCTGCAATCCCAACATCTGTGGGGCTGAGGCAGGAGGATTCCAAGTTCAAATCCAGTCTAGGCTATATAGAAAGGCTATCTCAAAAAAAAAAAAACCCCAGCTAGTGGTGGTGTACACTTTTAACTCTAGCACATGAGACATAGAGGTAGAAGGATCAGGAGATCAAGGTCACGATTAGCTACATAGTAAGTTTGAGGGTAGTTTGGGCTATATCAAACCCTTTCTCAGAAGGAAGGAAGGAAACAAGGGAGGAAGAGAGGGAGAGATGGAATGAAGGAGAAGGAGAGAAGGAAGAAGAAGGAGAGTGGGTTGGGATGGTTTGAATTAGGTGTCCCCATAAACTCATATGCTTTGAATATTTGGTTCCCAGCTAAAGGCAATTAGAGAGGGGGAGCCTTGAAGGATTAAGTGTGTTGTTGGGCAGTGGGCTTGGGGGTGTTAGAGCCAGCTCCCCTTTGCTAGAGCTGGGCTCACTCTCCTGTTTCTGTTTACCACCAGCTGTGGCAGAGGCAATGTGCAGCCTCTGCTCATGCCATTCCTTCCCCTGCCATCATGGAGCTTTCCCTGGACTGTAAACCAAAATAAATCCTTTTCTCCCATCAGCTGCTTCTGGTCAAGTTCTTCATCCCATCAATGAGAAGGAAACTAAAACAGAAAACTAGTACTCAGAGAAGAGAGTTCATTGCTACTAGAAACCTGACTGTGTGGCTTTTGGCCTTTTGGAACTGATTTGTGGGAGAAATGTGGAAGGATTTGAAATCTTGGCCTAAGTGCTGAAGGCAGAGTTTGATGCTCCATTCTGGTCAGAGTTGAAAAACTTAAATGCAGAGAGAACTAAGGATGTGCAGTGCAGCTTATGAGGGGGAGAAAAAACTTTGTCTTGACTAGGCTACAGGCAGTTTGTGTGATAGGCTTCCTGAATTCTCCCTGTGTCCAGAGAACTTGCACAGGGTTGTGTTGCATAGAAATGGACTGGTGTGAGAAGGATATGGCACAAAAAAATGAAAGTTTTTGGCTACAGACTACAGCCTGGTTTAGCTGAAATTATTTGAGATTTTTGTCACCATTGAGATTGGGTAGCTGTTCTGCATTGGAACATTAGGAAGAATGCTGACTTTTGAAAGTAGGGGCTGAATGCTAAAGGAGTGAACTGCTCTTCAAAGTCAGTTTTATTACCACCACCACCCCACCCCACCCCTGGATTAACAAATTTGGTAGCCTACCTGGTACTATGAAGTATAACAAATGCAGGAGTCATTGGATTTGCAACATGGCCTCTGTTTTAGATATGGCTACTGGGTGATGTGAGGCAGGGTTGTTGGGAATCCCTGTGTGGAGCCATAAAGGTGAACCATGGGTTACAGTGGAGACCCCAAGAGGTTTTGGACATTCCAGGACTATGGTATATATGGCTGTCAAAGAGAGCTGGTGCTTTGGGATAGAGTTTTCACTGGAACTCCAGAGACTTCATCACTGCTCAGAGAAGTCAGACAAACCTACAAGGATTTGATGTTTACCTTGTTTGTTTTAGATCTCACATTGGTTCAATCTTTCCTTGCAGTGCCAGCTTTTATAGTGTGAATGTGTTGTGGTCAGCTTCTTAGTTGCTTCTCAGAAAGAACCCAAAGCAGCTTGTGGAGGAATGAGTTTATTTGGCTTATGAACTCGAGGGGAGACTCCATCCTGGCAGGGAAAATGATGGCATGAGCAGAGGGGTGGACATCACCTCTGCCACAGCACTGCAAACAGCGGCAATAAAGTGTGCCAAACACTGGCAAGGGAAAGCTGGTTTGTAACTCCTATAAGTCCGCTCCCAACAACACAGCTCCATCGAGGTTGTAAAATCCAAACTGTCATCAGCTGAGGATCAATCTATCAGAACGCATTCATTTGTTTGTGGGGGGCACCTGGATCAAACCATGACAGAATGTTGACTCTGTGCCAATTATCAGATTTGGGTTTTACAGCTCAATTTTGGACTATGAGTATGTTTGAACAGCATTGGCATTGATTAAAGCTATAGGGACTTTTATTTTTTTTATTTTTTAAATATTTTATTTATTCATTTTCAAGGAGAGAGAGAGAGAGAGAGAGAGAGAGAGAGAGAGAGAGAGAGAGAGAAAGTACACCAGGGCCACCACCTTGTGGGTCTGGCTTATGTGGGACCTGGGGAATTGAACCCGGGGCCTTAGGCACTGGAGGCAAGTGCCTTAACCGCTGAGCCATCATTCCAGCCCCTATAGGGACTTTTAAAACTGAACTGAATGCATTACATTTTATATCATGGATAGTCATCAGTTTATGGGGTTCTGGGGTAGAATGTAGTAGTTTGAATTAGGTGTTCCCTGTGAAAACGTATGTTTTGAATGCTTGGTTCCCAGCTGATGACAACTTGGGCAGTGGAATCTCCTGGGAGGAAGTGTGTTGTTGGGGGCAGGCTTACGGGTATCATAATCAGCTCTCCTTTGCTAGAGCTGGGCTCACTCTCCTGCTGTTGTGGCAGAGGTGATGTCCTGCCTCAGCTCATGCCATCCTTTTCCCTGTCATCATGGAGCTTCCCCTTGAAACTATAAGCCAAAATAAATCCTTACATCCCCCCGCCATGAGCTGTTTTTGGTTGGCTTTTATCTCAGAAATAAGACAGGTAACTGCAACAAGGCAGAAAGGAAGGAAGGCAGGAAGGAAGGAAGGAAGGAAGGAAGAAAGAAGGAAGAAGGAAGGAAAGAAGGAAGAAAGGAAGGAAGGGAAACAAAGAAGAGAAAGAAACAGTGATGTTGGCGTGCTGGTTTGATTCAGGTTTTCCCCCATAAACCTATGTGTTCTGAATGCTCGATCCCCAGTTGATGGCAGTTTTGGAATTGGAACCTTGTTGGAGTTGTGTTGTTGGGGCAGGCTTATGGGTGGGGCATTATAGCCAGCTTCCCCTTGCCAGTGTTTAGCACACTCTCCTATTGATTGATGTCCATCTGATGTTGGCCAGGAGGTGATGTCCAGACTCTGCTCATGCCATCATTTTACCTGCCATTATGGAGCTTTCCCTCAAGTCTATAAGCCAAAATAAACCCTTTCCTCCCATCAGCTTGCTTTGTGTTGGGTTCTTCGTGCAGTAATGAAAAAGCTGACTCCAACAGTTGGGTAGAACATTTGAGTAATCTTTACACTAACAATCCACAACTAAAGAAAATATGGCCAATTCCTGAATGAAATAAAATACAGGATATGTATCAGAGTGCAAATAAAATCCTATGGCATTGTTATAGTCAACAAGTTAACGTTTTTTTCCCCCAAACTAAGAGCTATGTGTGATGGCTTACACCTGTAATCCTAGAACTTTGGAGGGTGTGGCAGGCAGACTGCCATGATTTTGAGGCCAACCTGGATTACATAGGGAGATCATGACTTAAAAAAACAAAAGAGCTAAGATTTATCCAATAGGTCACAAAGAGCAAATCTTTAATGGAATCCCATTACTGATTAAATGTTCTTCTTTTGCAGGTGATTTTTTATGCATCTCGTTAGTAAATGGCTCGATTCAACTTCGCTACAACCTTGGTGACATAACTTTTGTTCTAGAAACTCTCCAAAAAGTAACTCTGAATGGAAGTGCTTGGCATATGATTAAATCAGGAAGAGTTGGTGCCATAGGCTATCTGGATCTAGATGGGGTAAAGGTAACAGGAAGAGCCTCTGCTAAGATGACTTACCTGGATACTCATACAGACTTCTACATTGGAGGAGTGCCATCCCTGAATCTTGTAAATCCCACGGCAATAGCAAATGAACCTGTAGGTTTCGAAGGCTGTGTTCGAGAAGTAATTATAAATGATCAGGAATTACAATTAACTGAATTAGGAGCAAACGCTGGTTCAAATGTAGGGGACTGTGATGGGACAGCCTGTGGCTACAATACATGCAGAAATGGCGGCGAATGTACAGTGAACGGCTCATCGTTTTCCTGCAGATGCTTGTCGGGCTGGGCTGGAAGTACATGCAACCAGTCTGCACACTGCTTGAACCATCTCTGTCTGCATCAGTCTCTATGTGTACCTGGCCAATCCCTTTCCTACACCTGTCTGTGTACTTTAGGCTGGGTGGGAAGGTACTGTGAAACCAAAACTTCCTTCTCAATTGCAAAATTTATGGGTGATTCTTACATTAAATACATCGATCCAAATTACAAAAGGAGAAACCTTCAGTTCACAACCATATCCTTCAATTTCAGCACCACTGAGATGGAAGGTTTAATTTTATGGATGGGCAAAGCTCAAAATGAAGCAAGTGACTTTTTAGCATGTGGTCTTTATAATAAGACTTTGAAAATTGCAGTCAATTTAGGAGACAGAATCCCTGTGTCTATGAGCTATAGCAAAGCTACTTTCTGTTGTAACAAATGGCACCATGTAGTTCTAATGCAAAACCAAACTCTTATCAAGGCCTATCTAGACAGCACTCTAATTCTCTCAGAAGATATTGACCCATGCAAAAAGTTTGTTGCTCTAAACTATGATGGTGTTTGTTATTTTGGAGGCTTTGAATATGGTCGGAAGGTAAATGTAATTACTCAAGGGATTTTTGAGAGCGATTTTGTTGGTAGAATTAAAGATGTTGTACTGTTTCAGGATCCAAAAAAGATTAGGTTAATTAATTCAGAAGGATATAATATTTATAATGGAGATGAACAAAATTAGAGATTTTAATACACATGACCTCTCTTTTTCTCTTGCTAGTCAAGATGTGCTGATATATCTTGTTGATAAACTTGTAAATCACAGCTAAAAGAAGAGATTCTGTTTGCTTTTCTTACATTTGATTTGTAAATATGCAGGTTCTTAAGCTTCAAGTCTACTCATTTAGTGGCTGCTCATTTGAGAAATCCTTGAATGAGATTCAAGTAGGAAATTATATAAGGAAATGTAACCAAATTCTACTACTTAGCTCATAGCTATGAATATTTACATAACGTAAACTTTGAATATGGACTTAAATTTAAAATTATTGCAGAATAGGAAGTGAGACATTAAGGGAAAGTGGGGTACTTAAAATGGCAAATCCCCAAAGACGTGTCCTACTGGACAGCAGAGCAGAGGACAGCACTTTGTCTATAAGCCTCAGAGAACACTTGACGTTTAAAAAATTGTAGCTGTAGCAATGATCAAGTTTAATATTAAAATTTTCATGCCCATAAACCTCAACATTGGACGTAGAACAGGTTCTGAATAATGCCACTGAAAGTTACTTAATCCAGCTGTCCTGGCAGTACTTGCACTGTTCAAGGAGCTATGAGGAGGCGCACGCTCAACACTTCATTGCTGAGGGCTGGCTGTCATTGCACACACATAACCTGGATGGGGAGGCCCATGCTGCAGAGAGAACAGTGGAGGATGTCTTCCTTCGAAAGTCCATGCTGGGCACCTTTCCAGGCTGCTTAGCTGACCAGATTGTCCTGAAGCACAGAGCCAACTAAGTGGGCATCTGTGCTCTGGTCCTGAGGCAGCTGCCAGCACACAAATTCTAATTCCTGGTGGGCTACAGTGAGACTCTACTGTCCCACTTTTACAAGTGTCCTGTGCAACTCCGCCTCCAAACTGTGCCCTCAAAGGTTGTGTACAAGTACTTGTAGAAGGATTCTTATATCATGGTGTACCCTGACAAGAATGGCCATAAGGGAAAGTAGTAGAACAGGGGAATGCCTGACCTCAGACCATATAGGCATCAATTCCAAGTCGCTGTAAGTAAAGTCTTGTCTCTGTCTTCCTCACAGCTTTCAGGAAGGATGCTTGTTGTCTGATATTGGTTAGGAGCTACAATTCAGTGAGGTGAAAGTCACTCTATCAGGCACTTTCCCTAAATTACTTTGTTTTCTTTTAAAATTAAAAGATCCATTTTTGGTGATAATAAAGGAATGTCAAGTAAACAAACAAACACAAGCATAGATACTTCTCCACTCCCATGCACCACTGCAGACTTGAAGCTGTCCCGTCTCTCCCTCCTGAGTGCTAGGATTACAAGTATGCGGCCAGAGAGATGGTTCAGTGTTTGAAGGCAGTTGCTTGCAAAGCCTGGTAGCCCAGGTTCAATTTTCCCAGTACCCATGGAAAGCCAGATGCACAATATGGCACATACATTTGGAATTCATTTGCAGTGGCAAGAGGCCCTTGGTACTCATGCTCTCTCTGCCTCTCCCCCAAATAAATAAATAAATAAATAAATAAAGCACCTCATACTGTTTGACATCTTCTTAATTGGTTTCAAATAACTTGAATGATATTTTGCAAAATATGGAATGTGGAAGCAAAGACAAGCTAGCTATCTTAAGGCATATATGTAAAAATGAAAAAATGATAGTATTCCTACTTTAAAGCTCGTTTTCATACAAGTGTTAATTAACACCTAAATGTATTATCATTAAATTTAAAAAGTACTAAACTGGTTTGGGTCTATAGCTCAGTGATAGAGCACTCACCTAGCAATGCACAAGGCCCTGGGTTTGATCCCTGGCTCAGGAAAAAAAGTTTGATCACTTAGCTTCAATGTTCTCTTTCAAGACAACGGGAGGTCCTGAAACCAGTAACTTTGAGTGCTACTGCTTTAAAGCTTCCTCTTGGAGCTGTGACTCTACAGATATCTCATCTGCCGCACTATGCAGCCAGCTCTACCAGTTTAGACATATCTCGAATGTTGATCATCAACAAATTCCAAGAATGAAGCAAATGTCTGTAGAGGAGGTACACAAATAATTAAAAACTTGAATCCTTTCTAGAGATCATGACGTGGAGAAAAAGCATTTTTTTAACCTTTAAACTATAAGTTTCATGTGGTAAATTATAAACATTACTGTTTTGCTACCATATGGCTCTAATATGCTTTATTAGAACAAAATAAAATGATACAAAAGCCTCTAAGATTCTACTCTAGTGATGCTTCTGAAAAAAGATGCTGAATGCAAACATGGAACCAGCTTTAATACCTAAACCAGGAGTGGGGGTATTTACCCTTTGAAAATTACCAAGGTCTATGGAATGGGGGCAGAGTTAAAGTAATGGGACATGTGCTAGGCTCAATTCATTGCTGCTGGCCTGGAAGACAGAGGAGGGGGCCCAAGTCATGGAATGGGGGACCTTGTAGAAGCTACAAAGAGCCAAGAAATACAGCCCTCTTTAGACTGTAGCCCTGCAAACACGTGCTTTACAGTACAATCTGTCAGTTTCTAACCCACAGAACTATGAAGAAATAACTCTGTGCTATTATAAGATTAAAGAACAATGGAAAGCTATTTTCTTAAAATGAGGAACATTTTAAAGCAGTTTGGGCTGATATATCCATACACACTAAATTATTTCACAAAGTAAAACTTGGGAGTTAATTGGAGTTGGATTCAGTGCTGGTTTACCCCAATGTCCACTATGATGAAACTTAGAATGGAGTCTTTAAGACACTAATAAACACTGACCTAATGCTGTTTGACTCATTTAACTTTTTTTTGTTTAATATGTAAGGTAATAAAATTCCTTACAAAATCAAAGAATTAGGATTCTAGGCATCTTTTTAAATCATACTGATTTCACTTGCTATGCTTTAGGAGGCAGGATGTAGTCGAATGTTTATTATTCATTGTAATTTGTAAATCACTAGTAATTGGCAACCTGACCATAGTTTTAGAGGTATGGGATAGAAAGGTGAAACTGGTGAAAATTAAATGAAACATTTGCTTTGCTGAGTTCATTATTTCATTCTCATAATACTTTTAAACTTGCCCTACCCTTAGAGGCCAAAGACTTACATGATATGAAGATAAAGCAGAGTATGGAGTCAAGTACTTTAATAAGACACTGGAGCTGGGGAGGTGACTGCCATGAGGACCAGAGTTCAGATCCTTAGCACCCACATAAATTCTGGGTGACTGGTGGCCTGAGAATGCAGAACACATTGCTATATGGCACAGACAAGCGTCTCTGTGCAATAGTGGTGCTCGACCTAAGTATGTAATCAACAGCTGGCTAATTGGCTATGAGATCCACTCAGTGGCAGGGAACCCTTGCCTGGTACGGGGATCCAAGGCAACCTTGAATAGGGAACAAGAACCTGACCTCCAAGGGTAAGTCCTCACCAACCATAGGTCTTCAGAAAGGCTACCTGTGTACCTTCAAATGCTCACCAAACTAGCAATATTTGTATCAATTAACCAATAATGATTTCACTCTCCACTGGAGTTTGTATTTTTCAGAAATCAGTGAAAACTGTGGACAACCGAACTCCACCAAGCAGACCTGAGTTGATGGGGGGCACCCAAGCAGGAAATGAAGCACCTCAAATTCACCATTTAGAGTCCTAACACAACCTCTAAGTTAGTGGTGTGATGAGCAAAAGAGCTATTTCCAAAGCAAGGCAGAGATCCTAGGGAAGGGTAATGGAGATAGGCACCAAGGGTGCCCAAAATTATCCAAAACACAAATTCAGAGACTCTTAAAAATTATGCAAAATTTAAACTCAACCACCATGACTCGGAAACTTGCAGAAGAGGTGGCGTTAAGAATATAAGAGCCATGGGGGGAGAATATATAATGCACAAAAGGGTATATCATCCTGGTTTTAATGGTTTTCTCTAATAACATGATACTGTTTTGTTTATATAATTTTATTCCAATAAAAACGTTTAAAAAATTCTGGATGAGCATCGTGTGGTGGACTGCCTATAATCCCAGAGCATGGGAGGAAGAAATAGTGGATCCCTGGGACAGGATGGACAGCTAGACTATCCAAACCAGTGAGTTCTGGGTTCAACTAAGAGACCCCACCTCAGCAAAATGAGGTGAAAAGCAATGAAGATTCCAATGTCAACCTCTGTTCTGCATGAACCCCACGTGTCCACACACATGCTTATACAGCATGCATATATATACATATATTTTAAAAGATACTATTAAAAACTCAGAAAGTGGGGCTGGGTAGGTGGCTCAGCAGTTGAAAGCACCTGCTTGCAAACCCTGCCAGCCCAGGTCCAATTTCCTAGTACCTACAAAAATAAACACAAAGTAGTATATGCATCACAAGTTTTTCAGTGACATGAGGTCCTGACACACCCATACTTTCTCCCCTTTTCCCTCTCAAATACAGGTATTTTTTTAAAACATAGAAGTGTAAAACTTTCTTGTTAATAAGTCCTTATCTAATATTTTCATTTGTAAGGAGAGAGAATATGAGTAAGAAAGGCAACCTTAAATTAGGAAGATTATCTGGGTGGGCAGATGTAATCACAAGTACCCTTTGAAGTACAGAGGGCATCAGAAAGGTCAAAGGAGCAGATGCTCAGGAAAGAGGTATCCTCTGTAAAAGGAAAAAAAATTTCTTCCTTAAGGCCTCAGAAAAGGCACACTCCCTGTGGACACTTTGGTCTGAGATCATTGCACTGAACTGTTGTGGTCTTGCGGTAGTTTGCCGTAGCAACCACAATGTGAAGACTGGAGAATTTGGACTTCTGTACAGAAGGACCTACAGGATTGTCATTTCTGGCTCATCTTGAGGAGTGGGTTTCTGAGTGCAGAGTTTCAGATAAATGGGTGGGATAAGGAGAAAGGGGCTATTCAGCTAAGAGGCTTTTGCTTCTCTCATTACTTAGCACACAGGACAAAGGAGAAAAGCCGAACTTAAATAGGATTCCACAACTGGATCACAGCAATCTAACCTGGGCAGATTTTAACTTCCATAGTCTGTTTCCCAGACTATGATACATTACTTTTCAGGACTGATCAACATGAAGTGCTCAGCACAAGACTTAGTACACAGAAGGCTCACAGCTTTCTTATCCCAAGGAACACAGGTGGTAAACTTTATAGCCATTGAAATGGACTGGAACCTAATGAAAGTATATTTAAGCTACTTTTAAAAGATGTTTTCCTTGGCAGGGAAACACTAAAAGATCAAATTTATGTTTGTCACTGGTTTGTGTGAGGCTACCTAGGTGTGACAAGTAATAACTTTACTCCATTCAACAAAACTATTATCATTTCCCCTTTCTTTTCCCACTAGGAAATCTAATAGTTAATATAACCTTCTTTATTCTCCACACTATTTCAGTCCACTAGTAGCCAGGTGAGGTTACACGTCTATAATCCCAATACTATGGAGACAGAAGGACCAGGAGTTCAAGACCAAGTGAGCCTCTGCAACAGAAGGAAGCAGGATGAAGGGAGGGGGAGGAAGAAGGGACAGGGAGGGAGGGAGGAAGGGTGGAGGGGGAGAGAGAGAGATGAGAAGGAGATAAAGATCTGGTTCTTGTCTGGGGATCTGGCTCAGTGGCAGATTCTCAATTCCATCCCCTGTAGCAAGGGAGAGAAAGGAAAATGGGAGAACAGAACAGGGTGGGGCTGAGGAAGAGACAGATACCTGGTTCAAGCAACCCTGTAAGCCCAGAAGACTATTCAGGTCTTGCCTATTTGAAAATTGGTAGCAAGATAAGAAACTAAGTGACCAAACATTGACTTAGGAACGTTTCCCCCAGCAAACATGATGGCCTGTGCCTTTAACCCCAGCTCAGGAGGCAGAGGCAGGAGGTTGAGGCCAGCCTGAAACTACATACTGAATTAATTATAAGTCAACCTGGGCTAGAGAGAGAGACCCTAACCTTGAAGAGACAAAAAAAAAAAAAAAATCCGGTGTTGGTTAACACAATGCCACATAAATCAGTAAAATGGGTATACTGTAAAAATACACATTTGGATTTTTAAAAGTTTTTTTCTGCTTTCTTCTGTTTATTCCTACTTTTAAGACAAATGACTGGGCCTTAAGGTTGGTTTTGTTTGTTTTTTCCCCTAACAGTTTATTTCCGAAAGAAAAGTAGACCAAAGTTAAAAAGACTTTATTTAAATGAAATCCTCCATTTTAGAACTTTCATACTGATAAATTTCAGAGGATAAAGATGAAAAAAGTGTTGCAATCTTGCAACAGTTGGAGTCTGCACTTTCCTAGTGAAAATAGCAAGGTTAATTCAGGTTCAAAAACCTATTTACTCTGTAGATCCTTTAGGAAAACAAATAATTTTCTTAATCTTGTGGCATTACTTGTATTTTTCTTCATTGATATAGGTAGGTAAAAAATACTTTTTGGTTTTTGGTCTCAAGTTTTACATCATTTGTAGCTACTGCTTTAAGCTATAGACATCAATACAGTATGTATTTTAGAGTAAATTTAAACTTGGATCAAAAACAGTCCCATTTGTTTTCTATATGAAGTCAAACTGGCATATTAAACTTTATCGTTGCCCTACAAACAAATCGTTTTACAAAAAGGACTCAAAATACATTTCACTTAAAAGTTCTGTGGTTACAATGATTCAGTATAATAAAATCTAATGGTATACAAGTTATTTTCAGAAACATAGCATGAAGTGGGTAACAACAGCAAAGCACTGGCAGTCCCCAGAAGCAATGGCTCATGTCAGCTGTAATGTAAGCCTTGAGAACAAGGCTTCCCCCTCAGCTCACACACTCACACACACACACACACACACACACACACACACACACACACACACACACACACACACGAACCCATATCTACATGTCACCAGCTGAGTACAAGAATCGTATCTAAGGGAAAGCCTGAATGAAGAAATGGTTTACTAATCACACACACAAAGTAGGTGAGAAATTCTTTTATCATATTTAAAATCAAAATATCCCTTAAAATATTTACATTTTACAGTAAAAAGGATAGCAAAACACAAGATCATGTACAAGCTTAAGTATTCAAGTTTCTGAAGAGCAAAAAGGAAAAGAAAACTGGTGGCCTACCACAGAACTGTATGTGGTGATAAACATCTCCACCCAGAGCAGACTCCAGCAGCAAGTGTGCTCTGGGGCCTCTGCCTGACTGAATGATCAGTATAGTCTAATGACAAGTGCTAGGCTTTCTGCTGCTCCTCTATGCTTTCTCAGGAACAGTGCAAGTTAAAACATGTACAGAGCACACATTACTCTCTCATTAGTCATTTATACAAGGACATTCACGAAAGGCATTTAGATCCCATAGTTAACCAAGTTTACCAATTAAGGAATAAAACTAAAATTTCTAAGCCTTTATTGCATATTAATAAAACAAATCTTCAAATATACAGCATTGTAAAACTTTTAAAAATATGAACTTCCTGTAACTGGGAACAGTGGCATGAAGGGATGATGAGGACTGGCAGGGCACACTGCACCACACCGATGTACTGCTCTGCAAACCACCACCAGTAAACACTGAAGAGATGGCACAGTCCTAGCAGGCAATCTGGTAGGGATGCACACTCACAGGTATGTCAATGCAGCCTGCATATTTCTCACCTTTTGCTTTTCACTCTGTCAGTGTGGTCCCTGTCTTTGTAATACCTGTCCCTGTCCTTGTCCCCTTCTCTGTGTTTACTTTTCTCCTTGTCCTTCTCATGGTCATCACCTTTGGGTCTGTCTGGTTTCTTGTCTATGTTCCTATTATCCCTGCTTGCTTTGCCATCTGACCCTCGATCGCCATGCAATAACCGGGCCCTCTCTTTATCTTTGTGTCCCTCCTCCCTGCTTTTCCTGTCTCTGTCCCTGTCTTGGCTTCTGTCTCTGCGTCTGTGCCTTTCAGATTCTTGCTCCCAGTCTTTTTCATGTCGCTCTCTTCTCAAATGGTGTGAATCACTGTAAAATCTCTGGCGGTCCCCTTTACCCCTACTAAACGGCCTATCCACTTGTTGGTCTTGCCTACCCCAAGGGTCACTATGGCGCCTTTCTGGTCTCCGAATGTCTTTAACCTGATAAAAGCTTTGTGGCCCTATAACCCTGGCTCCTTGTGAAAGGGGACCCAGCATACGTTGTGGCTGGCCTGGGAGATGAACAGCAGGTGGCCAAGGAACCATGGGATTTTGAGCAAAGCCAAAGCCTGGAGGGGGAAGTAAAGGAGGCGGCAAGTGTGGTGGAAATCCAAACATGCTTTGAGGGGGAAAATTAGGAGGTCCTGAAAAGGGAAATCCAGGAGGGCTGGACTTGAGATGCTGAAGATTGGGCTGCTGTGGCCTCATGGGTGAAAAGTTTGCACTTGCTCTGGGACTGTTGCTTCTAGAAGTAAAGTTGATACTTTTAGAAGGAAATTCTGGTTGGCATGTGTTGCCAACCTCAAAATGAGGTGCTGATGCTGCTGGTCCTCTTCTAAATGGATGTACAGTTTCAATGCTTTGTGTTGTGATATCCTCCTGTGAAGGTTTTGCTTGTTCTGCCAGGGAAGAATTGACATTTTCTTCAGATGAATTTTGTGCCACTTCTGAATCGTCATTCTGCTGAATACATGCGCTTTTCTCTGCAGGTGGCAGCTTGTCCTCTACAGCAACTTGCTCTGCTGAGAGCTCCTTACTGTCTGACAGACCAGGCAGTGTGTGCTTCTCTCCGTTCCGGCAGCTCTCTCCATCTTTGCTTTCTGAAGCAGTCACCTGCTGACTTCGCCCTGCTGCTTGCCTAGGATCCCTTTTCTGGTTGATAAACTGTGGGGACCTTGCTGTATTAGCAACAAGGTTTTCAGTGCAAATCACATTACTATCTACATTTCCTTTTCCTAAGCTGGACTTGCATGGAGAACTACCTGGAGTCCTATTATCTTGCAAGTTACTCTCTTGTTCTTGGGGCAGCTGTCTTTTTAATGTTCGTTCTTTACTCTCTACAGTTTCCTCTGGTTTGGATTGAATAGATAAATTTGTTAAAAATGCTTCTGTGGAAACATCTGGTGGTTTCCCTCTGAGGCTCAGATTTGTCAAAGGCCCCGGAGACATGGATGAGGATCCCATCAATGGCGTTTCTTCTACTACTGAAGTACCTGTAGAGTCTGAAAGACTGTCTGCTTTAACTTTTACTTCCACAGCAGCTTCACCTTCACCTTCCTCTACTCTGTCTGTCTTCTCTGCTTTTGGGTCAGTGTGCTCATTTATGAATGGAATTTCTTTGAGAGAGTTGTGTTCTACCACTGGCTCAGCCTGTTCATATGCCTGACCAGTGGTGCCCAAAAGGCTTTGAAGTATATCATCCACAGGCAGAGGTTTGTTTGCTAAATCAAGAGTAGAAGGCTGGTTTTCCCAGCCAATCAGCACTCCAGGAAGGAACCGTAAAGGCTTGGGTGGCTCTTGCCTGCTGGCTTCCATCAGAGGCTCAGCTGCTGCAGGCAGGTCTTCCTGAGGAGTCTGCGGGGGCTTATTCCTCTGCTTGTGCAGCACAGCTGTAAGGGAATTAAAAAAGTCGTTTTCTTCCTCCGGTGCTTCCTCTGCACAGGCTTCCATCTTAATTTTCTTGTCAGGAGGCAAGGCTGCGGGTGCGCCTTCAGAGGCCTCAGCTGTGTGACCAGCACCAGCACTAAATGGTCTCTTCAGCTTCTGACGAATAATTAAGCCCAACAACAGATTAGGTCTATGCAGTTCAAGTCCTGTATATATATATATAAAAAAAAAAAAAAACACTTACTTTTTCAACCATTTCATAAAAGCATAACACTGTACAAGTAGTTTATTACAAGCCCTGCTATGCCGTCTCTAGAGGTTTGGATCCCATCTCCCAGACCAGTTATCTCATATCACTAAAGCATCTATCTACCTACCGGGTCCATCAAAAGGCACGAGAGGGTGTGGAATCTTATCTGCAGCTCCCAGAGGAATCAGGTACATATCCTTCACCTGCTTCATGTTGTTCGCAGCTACTCCATAGCGTTTCCTGCTGCTGAAGTACGCAAACAGCAGAGTATAGGAGATCTGATCTTCTTCTGTCACTGGTGTGAAGCGAACCACACAGATTTCCTATGAAGAAATAACAATAAAAATAGCTTGACTTAGTTCTTGACATTAGTTATCAGTTTGTAATAATTTACTAAATTTTAGGTTGGTTATCAAATAACAGTTTGTCAAGTTAAAAAGAAAAAGAATAGGAAAAAACTCCAAAGAAAAGATGTTTCCTGATTTATACTGATGGAGACAATTTTTAAAAATTTTTATTTATTTGCAAGCAGATACATGCACGTGTGCGTGCGAACGCGCACACACACACACACACACACACACACACACACACACAGAGAGAGAGAGAGAGAGAGAATAGTGTGTGTGTGTGTGTGTGTGTGTGTGTGTGTGTGTGTGTGTGTGTGTGTGTGTTTGGGCATGCCAGGGCCTCTAATCCACTGCAAAAGAATCCCAGTTGCAGGCATGCCTTAACCGCTGAGCAATCTCTCCAGCCCAGTGAGTCCTCCAAGGAGCAGGGGAGCATGACTGCTATCTCCCAGCTAACTGAAAGACAGCAGGCAGGAGGATCACAGAACTGGGTCCTACCTGAGCTACAAGGTGGGCTTCATTATACCTATGGAAATATTTCAAAATTCAAAACAATCCAAAATCTGATTTTAAATAAGGGATGCGAAACTTGTATGAATGACCATTATCAATGTTAAATCAATTCAAGTTGTAGGCATACTATAAAGTAGTAAATGGGTAGCTGAAGAGTGTTACCAAAATGTCCCCAAAGTAATACTTCCTATTTTTAGCGCCATAAGAAATAACACATATAGTAGCTTCTTAATACTGCCTCAAATCTTCTTTGCATTATAATAATTTAAATTTTAAAATCTGCATTGGTAAAAACTATCCTCAGTTTAAGATTATCTATTTGGATTACCCCAAAGGAATTCAAGAATCTTCTAAAAATGATAGAACTTGAATTATTCCTTTGTCGTACTATCCTTGGAATTAAAAAAAAAAATTATAGAAAATATAGAGAGAAAATGGAAGAAAAGAAATACGTAATAAGGCTACTGATTATCTTTTTGTTTCTAGTGTCTTGCTTTCCTCCCATTTCCTAAGGAGACTTTGCTTGTGGTGGGGTCCATGACTATCTATGCATAGAGACTACATTTCCCAGCTTCCCTTACTGTCATCAATGTCCTGACACAGTAACAGGCAGTCTTCTAATGTTTCCAGTTGGTGCTACTAAGTGACCTTGAATGGGATTACCTAGTGAAGGCAACACTGTTGGAAACATTATAAATAGCAGCCTGAAAAACAAAACAAACCAAACCAAAACAAAACACCCCCTGTAAGACCAGAACCCTAACAATCCTCAACAACCCACCTACTTGGCGGAAAAGAAATACAAACTTCTGTATTGTTTGACTGTTGGACTTTCAAGTTTCAAGCTTAGCTGTGCTCTAACTAGTTAAAGTCAGGCTGAACCTCAATGTTACTCTAAAACAAAGTATTCACAGAAGCACAGAAGAAGCACACCAGAAGGCAGAAAATAAAGGAGAATGTTGTGCTCTTTTGAGCAAATGGCTTTACTTTAGTTTTATGAGCTATACTACATTTACTGGGCTCCCTTCCCTAGGAAACCCTGCATCTTTCCATAAAGACTCTGAGCAGTTTAATTTTGCAAACATTTTTCCATGCTGGTATTATGAAGAAAGTTTTCTTACCTTAGTTCCTGATGCTTTTATTTTTTCCACATAATCCCAAACTGTCTGAGGTGATATCCTGCCACCTACTTGAATACTATCTGGTAGATCCTATGGGAAAAGTGATAGAAGGAAAATAGTTTTATTAAAACATTCACAACTCATATACATTAAGCTCTGAAAACAATTTAAACATAATAAAAACAAGTGAACAGACTAGGGTTAGTTTAGTGGCAGAACATGTGCTCAGCATGTATGAGGCCCAGGGTTCAATCAATCCCCAGCACATATAATAAATTTTTATCAGAAACCAAAATAGGCAGGGATGGTGGCCACACCTTTAATCCCAGCACTCAGGAGGCTGAAATGTTCAAGGCCATCATGGGTTACAAAGTGAGTCCAGATCAGCCTGGGCTAGAGTGAGACTCTGCTTCAAAAACAAACAAATAAATAAAAAAGGAACCAAAATATACTAGATAACAACTTGGCTTTATCTTTTTTAAAAAATATATTTTATTTATTTGAGAGAGAGAGAGAGAGAGAGAGAGAGAGAGAGAGAGAGAGAGAATGGGCACAGCACGAACTCCAGACACATACGCCCTCTTGTGCATCTGGCTTTATATGGGCACTGGGGAATCGAACTCAGGTCCTTCTGCATTGCAGACAAATGCCTTAACAGCTAAGCCATCTCTTCAGCCCTGGCTTTATCTTAAATGTTAATTCAATAAATAATGCTTCAGATATGAGTACAAAGTAAGTTAACCAAAAACACAGTGTGAGGACTAAGAAAGAATCCATGGGCACCAGAGGGGAAGTAGTGTAACAATCTAGGAATAATACAATACATTTCAGAACACTCCAGAGATGAACCCTCCCCTCCCCCAGTTGTTACTTGTGGTGTTCCTTAATCACTAATGGCTGAATTTCAGAGGTTATTGTAAATACACATGAGACAGAATAGAGAAAGCTAGGCCTTAGCTAGGGATAGAGGCCCAGAGGAGACCAGAATGCGCCAAACACATTCTCATGACACAAGAATGAACATTCCTAACGTGGATTAGAACTCGTACCTGAAATTTGATCTTTGATGCACCCTGCTGATCCTAGCCCCACCCAGAAATGGGTGGACTCTGATCCATCCCCTAGATCAAACAACAAATCTTTTCCCCACTTACCTGAACTAAACCCTGTAAAGGTGACAGCCGGGTGGGGCCCTCTTTGCTTCCTGAGACCTCCAGTTCCTGCTCATCTGGTGTGGACTGAACTTCCCCCACTAGGCTGTCTGGGGGAGACCTAACCTTGTCTTTTAATGTCTCTAATTCTGGTCTCTGCTCTGTCTGTCTGATGGTCTCCAATTTACCATGTGTGGATGATTCTCACTCTGGATCAGACATGTGGACTATCTCCTTTCCTCCCCCCCCCCACTTACTGCCTTGAGCAGATGCTAAGTGTGTTCCCCTCTTTAACTTCGATCTCCCCACTCTGTTTCACTGTACACTGTCACTGGAGGTTTGCCACATGGGTGCTCCATGTGTTTGCAACCCCTTTGGAGCCTCACCTTCTAAACCCCAGTTGCTTGGCTTTCCACGTGATGCCCAGCTCCATTCTAACTTTGCCTTCTAAGCCCCAGTGGATTTGGCTTTCCACGTGTTTGCAATCCCTTCTGAACTTCATTTTGTAAGCCTCAGTTTCTCTAGCTCTCACAGGTTCCTGACTTCATTCTAACTTTACTCTCTAAGCTTCAATTTCAAATTAACTTCCATCTCTTGGAAGTATGTTTCCCACCTGAAAATATTTCACTCTTCCTTGCCCAGTCCCAATCCCCTTTAAATAAACTCCACTAATTCTGATTTCTCCTCAAATAAACTCAATAATTCATATTTTGTCCTTCTTGGTTCCATCTTTATTATTCTTCATTAAAGATTAGGAAAGAACCCGAAACTTGGGATTTATAAACCTGGGGGACACCATCTGAGCCCCAAAATTCAAGCATCACACACGAGTCCAGACAAGAAAAGGAAGGAAAATTCACATGCCTCTGTTAGGTATTCAGGGGAGCCAGATACTGGGTAGGCTTTGGTGACGAATTTTGCCACAGAAGGCATATTAATAAAACCTTTCCAGATGAAGTTCAATCGAGCCAGGAAGGTAGACTCAACCCCAACAGTTCCAGGCATCTCTGGACTAGAAAACAATATTGAAAAGTTAGCAACATAAAGATCACGTGTTGTGTGCTGCTATTTATCATGTCAAGAAGACCAAAACACCCAAAGGCAAGGAAAGAAAAGCAAGCTTGAATTTTTTTTTAATAAAATCACATTCATTTTCACAATCATGTTTTCAAAGTCATTGTTTTAGATGGCTTTAGGTGGAGTAAGGTCCAGAGAAGTACAAGTAATTTCCTTTACTAAGTTAACCTTTGCTTAAGACCAGCATAGTTTTAATAACATTTCCCCACACTCAAATCTCTGACTCATAAGAACCCCTCAAAAGGAATTAAGCTTTCATGGTCTTATGCCTTTACATCAATTAAGAGTATATGAAGGCATACTTTCCCAAAAGTTAATTTAGGAAATGTGTCACTTTTCTTTTCCTGAAGATTTATATAGCTAATAATTAAATAAGAGCGTCTAATATTTATTACAGAATTCTGACACCGCGAAAACTACCGTGGAGCAGGACAGAATGTTGATTTGGGAGACTCTTGTTTCTCTTCTTCAAAGAACTCAGAAGCCAAAATATTTGTAGTTGAAGACAATGCATCTGCTAGGCTTTCTGCTTCATTGTCTGAGTGCTTTCGAGCTCCTCCTACAACAACTTTCACTTTTTTTGGAGACAGATCATCTACAGGTGGTGCCATTCGACCTAAAGCCAGAAGAACCAAAATAAACCACCATTGTCTGCAAGTTAAAAAAAAATTCATCAATTTTCACTTTCTAAAGTTATTTAGTCTCTCTGGTTCAATCATTAAGCAAGTACACATTTTCTGGATAGTATCTACTGACCATCTTTTCTCATAGTGAACACTATGTAGCCTAAAAACCAACATGGAATTTACCCATGTTCTTCTCACTGCCAACCCTCTTCCACATAAAAAGATCTATGCTAATCTGAAATGCAATTCACAGCAGTATGAGTAGGGTTCTTTCACCTGTACGATCTTTCATCTCCCTTTCAAATCACTTTATAAACATACCTCCTGAATAAACAAAACACATCACAAGTAAATATGGACTTGATGGTAAAACTCCTCTTATTAAATGGGAAAAATTAAGAAATGGATATTGAGGAACTATAGATAAACTAAGATGAAAATGTTACCAGAACCTGAAATAAACTCAGAAATGTGTGTCCTATTTGGTGAGATGACAGCACCAGCTCATCCCTGTATGTGCACAGTGCAATTACTTAGATACTAAAACACGAGAAATAGTCAAGTTTAGAAAAGGACTTTGTTTTTGACTAGAACATCCAAATGGAAAAAAAATTGAAAAAGGTCAAGTCTTATAGTATTGAAAACTGTGTGACACTGTTTAATTTATGTGTCTATGTATACAAGTATGTTTGTGCATTTCTGACATATACCAAACTGGATCCAGTTTCATAAAGTCAGAGCAGGTAGGTGCCACACCACCCAAACTGGGGGGAAAAAATAAACCCTAAAATTACAAGCACTAGTATAGAAATAATCCTTAACATCAAATGCAACACTGTATATAACAAACTTTCCAACCTATGCAAATTTTGCAGTTCAGATCAAAAAGGTGCTGCCTATGCTGACTAGTGGTATCTTTAGACATGGAGTCGATCTCTTCTTCTTTGTGTTTTTCAGATCCTTCTGGTTTCTCCAATGATTTACTGGCAGAAGATTCCTAACAAAAATAAGAGAAAAAAAAATCAGTTTTAGCCAATTAAATCTGGCACCAATTTTATTGGAATCAATTTGTTACTTCATATTCATGTACATTCCAAAATGAGATTATATTTGTTAAGTTTTGAGTATTCCATCAAAAGACCCCAAATTATTTAAAATGTAACAAAAACTCATTCTTTAAAGCATTTAGTAAGATTTCCAATTATTTCTTCAATGGCATTTGAAAACAAGTTTCAACAGACTTCTTCCACCTTAGTCTACTTTCTCAACTTCTGTTGTGCAGGACAAAAGCATCAATTTGGATAAAGTAAAAAGAAAAGAAAGAAAAATTAAAAAGGAAAGTTACAACAGCTCTCAGATTACTATTTAAGAAACACCTGAGAAATTTCTGTATTAAAGAACCCAAGTTTCTTTATTTTTTTTTTTAAACTTATCCTAATCTTTGTGTTTGGAAAACAAAAAGAAAAAATTAAGCCCAATAGAAACTGGTTTTCAAAAATGCCCATCTGTTTCAGATGCTGCTGAGCATTTCAAGTGCCTATAGCCTGGACACTAAGAGAAATCATAAGCAATCTCAAAAAAAGTAGACCAAGCTACTTTAAAATTCCAAATTCTACTTTAAAAACAGTAGGTAGGCCTGGAGAGATGGCTCAGTGGTTAAGGCACTTGCCTCCAGTGCCTAAGGCCCCTGGTTCAATTCCCCAGTACCCACATAAGCCACACACAAGGTTGTGGTCCTGGTGCGCGCTCTCTCTCTCTTTCTCTCTCTCTCTCTCTGCTTGAAAATGAATAAAATATATATTAAAAAAAAAACAGTAGGTAAACAAACTCTCCTGAACCATCTTGTTTTGGGCTACAGGACAGGACAGACGTGTGCATCACTCTACCTGCATCTCCTCAGCTGCTTCCTGTTCCTTCATTGGAGCGTCACTCTCAATCTCGATTTCACCTTTATGAGTGATTTTTGTGATTGGTCGTCTTTCCACTTCTCTTTGCTCTTTCTCAATCATCTCTATGGTCTAACAGGAAATATTGTAAAGGAAGTAATTTAATTAAAATATGTACTTTCAAATGTACACTTTATTGAGAGCATATCTAAAATAAATGAATCATCATAGATGAGTTTTTTAATTTTTAGCTTATCATATAAAAAAATATATGGAGAGACTGTTATAAATGTTCAAGTCTTAAGAGCTAGACCCCAGGACTCAGCCATGCAACTGAAATGCTATGCAATTGGCATACATGGTATTTATACTAGAAATCTGCTGACAAATTTTACAACTGCCATAGAAATCAAAACTCGTATTCCTAGTTGTCTGAGCCTGCTCAATAACACTGCTCACAGGTGAACAATCTCAGAAACAAAGCATGAACACCGAGAAAGGATAGCAAGAAGTCATCAAAGGCAGCTTGGAGCAGAAAAGTGTAAAGAAAGTAAAGACAGGTCTGCTCATTTATCTCATCTTTGTTAAATCATCCCTTAAATAAATCAGCAGGTGGGTGTGGTAGCACAGGCCTTTACTATTTTATTACCAACTCAGAAGGCAGAGGTGAGTTTGAAGCCAGCCTGGAACTACAGAACAAGTTCCAGGTCAGCCTGGGCTAGAACAAGACCCTATCTTGAAAAAATAAACACACAAAAAACCACCACCAACAAAAAAATCAGGAGATGGCCTAATGAAAGAAACTAGGCTGTGAAGCTAAAGTGTAAAAGACCCAAGTTCATATTTGAGAAGTGGGGGCAAATATGATATTACAATTACTTTCAAAATAAAGAGATATTATAGAAGGTAAAATGAAGCAGTGTATGAATAAGAATGATGAATCAAACCAAAGCTCTTAACTTTTAAATAGGATCTGGCACAATTCTGCAGCAGGGTTTGGTACCCAAGATGTAAGAACCAAGGATAAAGGAATTGGGTAAGTCATTATAATTATAATTATTAATATTAATTAATTATAATTATAACAATAATTATAAATAATCATTATTTTCAAGGATAAACAGTTTATATTCTGGCTCTATTCTAAAAAATATATGTATCAGGCAATGTGGTTAAAATAAGGTAACAAAATCTCAAGGTCACATAACCTTAATCTTGTTAGGAATGTGGTCTGTAAACCCCAAATTTGGGGAGGTTGAGGAAAGACTGCAAACTTGAGGGCAGTCTGACCATTTCTCAGAACAAAAAGAAAGGAAAAAAAATTGTTCCGTCAGCTTTTAAAGGTACCCCCCAAAAAAAACCACTTATTATTTCAGAGCTTTTGCCATATAAAACCTTAAATGAGATTATAAATATACTTGTACACATTTGTGTATGGACTGAAAACCTCTACTTCTACAAATTGCCAGTTTCATAATTTCAACCTCTTTATGGCAAATGGTTAAGATGTGGTTAAGATGTATGTATTTTCCCATCTTTCTAACAAATCACAAAGAAAAGAAACAAAGGAAGCAGGGCAGGCAGTAATTCAGCTACTTTAGAGGATAAAGGAATTCTGACCACTTATCTCAGGAGTGCTGGGCCCAACCTAGACAACTGAGAAATATCGAAAGATAAGACAGAGAAAAGATGAGAGTGGGGGGGGGGGAATGAAGGAGGGAGGAATGAAGACTATAATTAAAGATCACAGTCTATGTGACTTGCACTCTATGGTGACTTGTGACTTTTCCTTGGTGATTAAAGAGCATAGGATTTGACAACTTACATGTCTGTTTTCTCTTCGTCTCCAAGCAGCTAGCTCTTTAGAGGCTAGTTCTTCGGGATTCATTTTTATCAGATGATCGGGGGTTACTTCTCCTTTTAGTACTTTTTTAAATAATATCTATAGAGTTTTAAAATGGGAAGAAAAGGGAGATAAAAACATTGAAAAGTTAAGAGAAACTGTTGTACATGCATTTGTAATAACAAAGCTATAATTTTGAAGCTTGATTTACAAATATATAATGGTTTATACATTACCTACATAGAGACTAATAGCTTTATATTCTAAGGCAACAAAATATATATTATTTATAAAAATTAACATTATATGAGTCATGGTAGCACATGCCTGATCCTAGCTCTCAGAAGGTTGAGGTAAAAGGACAAATTTGAGGCCAGCCTGTGCTGAATAGCTGAAATCCTTTCAACCTCCAAACAAACAAAATGTCATATAAAAATCAACATGATAAAATATGTACACTGAAGCCATTATATGCCTGTGTAAAAGTTGCAGAAAGTCTATCCCAGGACATATCCTGTCCTAATAACCAACCCACAGCATAGCAAGGTACTACAAAAAAAGCTTTACTCAGTGTAATGACTTTCAGTTTTAGAATTTTATGTTTAAATCCTGACAGTTTTGAGCTAGATAGAACCAATGCAAGGAAAAAAAAAATCCTGATTACTGAAAACTATTTACGTTATATTAGTATCTCTCTTGTACCATAAAAGATTGTACATAATTAGATTAGCCTGACAACCCCTGGTTTCAACCACTGGTTCCTTCCCTCACTGAGCTGTTGACCAAAGCGACTCATGAGATTCCAACAACAAGACAGAATTCTGTCAAAGCTCTTGAGTGCTCTCCCTAGGCCTGAGGCAAAACCCTGTTACTGAAGAAACCACAGACTGCATCGATCAGCATCGAGAAACCCTTCAACGTCCGGAATGGAATCCAGCCCCCAGAAGGCAGTTAGTGTAGTGCTGGAAGGCACTGCACAGGCTGCCAGGGGAAACTGATCAACGACAGCTGGAGTAAACAGAGACGATTGACACGAAACACAATTTGCGGCCATGAGTAGGCTGACCACACCTCCTACTGGGAGGGAACAGCGAACCAACAAAGGAGCACTTGTGTAATGGAGGAGCCTGGGCCTGGGGGAGACAATCAACAGCTTTCAAATTCGACCAATTTTCCACGTAGTGAGGGGGACCCCTTGTCTGGAACTAGGGATTCAGGGCGATAGGCACCGATCCCGTACTTTTGGGCTCCCAAAACAAGATGCACTATGGGAGCAAGTGACA